>OVAU01001212.1:3049-17235 GCA_900406315.1 Biscutella laevigata subsp. laevigata
AAAATGATTGGATATGAGTTGTGAATTTTATTCATGTAAAAAAAAATAGTATAGGTTATTCATGTAGCAAATACAAAAAGTAAGAAATATTCTATTGTTAATTTTAGGTCCAACAAAATTGAAAATAAATTATGTTAAACAGATTTGTTTAGAAAATTATCTTTACGGGTGGGTGTTCGAGTATCCGTTCAGGTTTGTATAGGATTCATTGAAGTTTTGGATTTTTGAGGTGAGGCTTAGAGAATTCGTTGGATTATTTATCTAGTACTAATTAAAAAAATATAATATTTTTTTTTTTTCAATCATACAACATTAACTTATAAATTTTGGTTTTAGCAACAATAAAATAATGTAAATTGACAGCAACTCCCTTAACAAAGAAAAGCTCTTAGTCTTAGTTTTGATTTTGAATGAGATCGAAGGAAGAAGACCTTATAAGTTATATGTGACAGAGAATTAAGTTACCACCTTATCAGTTATATGTGTTGGATTCAAGAACTGTGATCTCTTTATTACGTTGTGAAAAGAGGATACAAAAGAAATATCACAATCTAATATCGATTGGATCCAAATTTTATCATTATCGTCGAGAGATTTAGGGAAATCTCAACAAACAACACTAAGTAGGAATCATATATTTCGGTCTTTTAATAGATTTGGAAATACATATTTTAAAGAGAAAATAACTTAAATAACTCACATTAGTTTTTTTTTTTTTTACCACAAACTCACATTAGTTTGTTTATTACTAATCTAACACCATAAAACGTAATGCATCTCCCATCAAAGGAAAAAGACAAAAAAAAAGTTCAATAAAGAATGATTATCTATATATAATAGCAAAATCGCTTATGACGTCATCCCATGTTTTTATGACGTCATCATGTGTTTTTTTTTTCTTTAATTATAGTGAACGGCTGTTAATTATTTAGTGGATCGTGAAACATTGCGTTGATTCGATTTTGCATTGTTTCGTTTGTACCTCTTGATTCTATATAAATATGTGATGAAAAAATCATTTTTTCACCATTCCACGTAGAGAGATTCACGTTTGGACGTTTATCGGTGCTTTGTTTCTTCATTTTTTGAAAGATTATTGTGATGTTGTAAAACGATCGGGATGGCGACGGCGAGGCAGAATCTAGAAAATTTCTTCCGCGAACAATAAATTGAGGTACACAGATTATGCTTTTGATTTCATGCATTTGTTTTGCTTTCATCGTCTATCTCGTCCGTCTTTTGTTTTCTTCGCCGAATCTATCAATTAGGTTTAGACCATATAATCATCCCACGCTGAAAATCAAAAACCCCTTTTCCGTCAAAACCCCTAATTTCCGATCTTCGATTTACGAGTGCAACGGTGGCGAAATCGATGAGATGTAAGAGGGTGAAGAGATTGAAAGATATAAGAAGGGAAATAGTGGAAAAGGAATCATTCACCCAAACGAGAGAAGATGCCAAATCCGCCGCTATTGAAGCGGCTGAGAATTTGGGGTCACTCATGAATGTATAAACATCAATACCCGTCAATGGTTTGCGTGTAAGAGAATATCGAAGGAGAAGCTGAGGACGGAGATAGATGTTAAGGATGTAAGAAGAGCGGTTGAGATCATGAGATCTTTACAAAAACATCCCAACATCGTTAGTTTTAAGAAAGTTTTTGAGGATAAAGACGCGGTTTATCTTGTGATGGAGACTTGTGAAGGAGGAGAGCTTTTTGACTGTATTGTCTCTAGAGGCCATTACACTGGACGTGCTGCTGCTTCTGTTACTAAAACCATTCTTGAAGTTGTCAAGGTGAGACACATAACCTCTCAATCTCTCTTTTCTTGTTTAGTTCTTTGGTTTATAAAGTTTTGTGGTTTGTGAAGTGATGAACATGGAGTGATGCATCGAGATCTTAAACCCGAGAATTTCCTTTTCTCCGATTGGAACTGAGTCTGCTCAACTTAAAGCTATTGATTTTGGTCTCTTCATTTTCTTCAAACCCGGTAAAGATTTACTTCTCTTTGTGACAAATACATATAAAAGTTTGTATCTTTTATGTAACTTCTTGAAGAAAATCTGGTTTTTGAATTCGAATTTGATATTGCAGGTCAAAGGTTCAACGAGATTATGGGAAGTCCGTATTACATGGCCCCAGAGGTTTTGAGAAGAAACTATCTTGAGATTGATGTTTGGAGTGCAGGTGTTATCCTCTATAACTTTCTTTGTGGGGTTCCTCCTTTTTGGGCAGAAACAGAGGAAGGAATAGCACACGCAATCGTGAAGATCGATTTTGAGAGAGCTCGATGGCCAAAAGTCTCAAAGGAAGCTAAACAACTCGTAAAGAACATGCTGGTGGAAATCCTTATAGCAGACTCACAGTTGAAATAGTTCTTGGTAACTTCAAATATTAACAGTAAACGTTTATTATCGAATCAACGATATCAATCTGAACGACACTGTTATGTTTTTTACAGAACATTCTTGGATCCAAAACACAGAGGGAGGACCAAATGTGTATCTTGGAGATAACATAGGGACAAAGATTCAACAGTTCTTGTTGATGAACAAGTTCAAGAAGAAAGTCCGTAGGGTATTATAACGTTTCTCAAATATTCTTTCATTTCTTAGTAAACTCTCGAACAAAATTTGTTTACTTACTCGAACAAAATTTGTTTACTGATTTCCAAAATCTTCCAGATTGTAGCGGACAATATATCAAATGAGGAGGTAGAAGAGATAGTACAAATGTTTCAAACGATGGACACAAATAAGAATGGTCACTTGACTCTTGAGGAACTAAGTGATGGGCTGAAGAAGTTCGGACAATGTGGTCCTGAGGGGGATGTGAAGATGCTAATGGATGCAGCTAATACATATGGAGATTGGACGTTGAGCTGGTAAAATTTGTTCTCTGTCTCCACTACTATCGCCAACCACCAGTTTCTCCGTTTATGGAAGTTGCGTCATCGGCCTCTGAGTCTTTCTCTGTCTCCAGTACTATCGCAATGATATTGGTATGTTCGATTACTACTTATCCTAAATTATATAGGTTGATTGAGTAATCACCGTTTATTTGCTTGTTGATTTTGTGCACTTAGTTTGCATTATGCTGTTTAGATAAGAGATTAAGTTTCTTCTAATCTTTAGCAGTTATATTCATATGAATCACTCATTATTCGTTGATAATTTACAAGGTTTAGTTCATTACTTTTTGGAAGGTTTTGCTTTTACTTTCTGCGTTGAATTGAGTTGTTCATACCTTTGAATGTCTATATCTTTAAAGTGATTGGTGGATATGGCTATGTTCTGTTATTTTCAGTTGTAAAGGGATGATGAGAAGCAAAACAAGTCGCTTAAACCTATTGGGAGGAAGTTGAAGATGAAGTATAAGATGGGGAAGACAAATTGTAAAGGTAAGGGTTTTCTGCGAGGCAAGCGATTCTAAATTTCAACTTCTCTTTGGAGACTCTGTGTTTCTAAGGTTCGACTGTTTCAATTTAGGACTCTCTTTCTTTTTCGTAATTATTACAGTAGTAGTAGGATTAAAGCTTTTAAGTCGTCTGAATTTTCCTTTTACCAGAATATTGGTAACGATGCATCTTAGGATCCTACTTTGTTCATGAGATATCGTGAGTTGGTGCTTGTGCAAATCAGTTTATTTGCTCATGTCTTCCTGTAACTTTTTAATGTTATATTATGTCGTGCATCAAGTAATTAAAGTTTTATTTATATCAAAACAATATCAGTGGCTATATCAGTGAGTATTGTTTTTACTTTCTGCTTCTTTTGTGTATTCAGATCCTTTTTGTTTTGATAGTGAATTTTTTTTGGTTTTTTTCAGTTAATAAAGGTTTTGTTTCGATTACGTGTGTGTTTTTTGGTGTTCGTGAGAATTTTTCTGAGTTTTTGCCTTGTTCTTTGATTAAGATTGGTTTATGATCATGTCCTGTAGTTTTGCTCTAAGGAATTAAAGATAAAAAGTTTTTGCCAGGTCTTCTTTCTCTTGGGCTAAATATTCTGCTTCAGGGTGTTTTCTGGGTTTGATTAATTTGTTGAATACTTGGTATTTACGTTAGTCTTGAATCAGATATGTGACTAGACGTTAGAAGGTTTGTAATAACTTATAATGTGTTAAGTGATTCCTCCATTAGTGTTTAAGTTAATNGATGCAAGAAGCATGGAATGCCACAACACTGCTATTTAATCTACTTTTCTGAGAGAAAACTACAAATGAACCCAATCATGTGGAGGTTGAAAAATCAAGCAATCAGAGATGCATCATAAACCTTTTATAGACATATTGAAGTACTTTATTTTAGTTTTTCATTTTGTTATAAATTTTAGTTTTTATAAAAAATATAGATTAATTATTTTAGTTTTCATACTTTTCTATGTTTAAGCAGTAGATTTTGCGTTAAAAAGATAATTTTAAATTTATTATATATTATTTATTAAGGTTGAATTGTTGTAGTAATTTTGATATAGTATAAAAAATTGTTTGATTTTAAATGTTTTTTTTTGTTTTTTTTTAACTTACATAGTTCATTATAGTAGGCTTTTTGATTTTTTTTAATTGTTCCCAATACTTATATTTTAGAATTTTAAAACATTTAAGGTTTTTCTGGAGAAAATAAATAATTCAAAAATAAGATATAGATATATTTTAAGAACATTTGTTTTACATATTTTTATAATTGTTGAAGTTACTTTTGAAATTATGTAACTTAACACTCATTCCACTTATGTAAGCAAAAAATGCTGATATCTCAATTTCTTTTTAAGCATTTTTTATTTTCCTAATTATATAAGATTTTATTTATACTGAAATTTGAAAAAAAAATTATATTTTTTAAATGTAGTGTCTTTAGAAAAATATATTTTCTAATACAGTCATTTTATTATATTTTTTACATATTTTTAATACTTTTATTTCAGAATTTTTGAAAATATTTAAAGTTTGCTTCCAGGAACAAAAAAAAAGATAATATAGATTTCCTTACTTTTTGAAAACTGGTTTTTATATAATATATGACTCTATTTTCGGGTAAAAAAATATTTAATGTTTGGATTTTTTATTTTTTTATTTTTGGGTTGCTTTTTGATATTTTTTTATTTTAGAATTTTGGTTTTAAATTATGGGTTATGAGTTTTTTGTGGTTTTTAATTTTTGTTGTAGATTTTAGTTTTTATAAAAAAGAAAATAAAAAACCAGATAATTTTAAATTTTCAATACAATTATTCTTTAGAAAAAGAGTTTTAAAAGAAATAAATCCATCAAAGAGTTTTTCTTAGAAATAAGTATATTTTGGTTTTAGTTTTTAGTGAAAATTTAGAATTTCTTCAAAACTATATTCCCACTTTTTTACCACTTTTAAGGGAGCTTATTTTGTTGACTAAAAAAAGAGTCTATTTCTCAAAATTTGATCGGATAAAATGTAGTTTTAGAAAACTCTAAATCGAAAAACTACTTCAAAATTATTTGTAAGAGTTGTTTACTACTTTTTTACCACTTTGTATCCAAGAAATATTTCAAATACTTGTATTAGTTAGCACAACAAGTAAAATCACGGTATATCTTAATTGTAATTTTACTATCTCCAGAAATTAAACATTGGTAGTTTATAGTTGTTGAGTATTTATCAGTGCATACTAAGTATCTTTATAATGTCCCTTCGTGATACCCAAAATTTAGAGCTTGTATGTAAGGAGTTATATGCTACTTTCGAGTCCGAAAAGGATTAAGTTATTATTTCGTTTCAAGGATTAGAGAGAAAAAACGATCAAAAGGGTTACTTTGTTACAATCTATTGTTGAAATCAGGATCTGAGGATGTGGTTTATGATCCATGTGACATGAAGAACAAGATTTATAACAAGGGAGCTCTTGGTTGGTTACGTTTGTGGCTCTTGTGAGTGTGGGGACGACCAAGATGCAATTGATATGCTGTTGTTCTTGCAACTACTATACAATTTTGTGAATGATTGAGATTTAGACGAGGGTGTTGATGTAGATGCTCCAATATGCTCATTTTGTCTTTGGCTTCGGGAAGTTATTTTCCTATTGTCCAGCAATTATCATTAAGTTGACAAGGGAAGGTAAAAAATTATCTTATTTTGTTTTACATGACTTGTTAATGCTTATAATAGTAACTTTGCGGAGTAGTATGTTTTACAAATGTTTCTCACATCTGAATATCATCTATGTATTACAACATTATAATGGAAATCATATCCAAATAAGTTTGTAATCGTAATGTTAATAGAGAGCTATGTTGATTCATATAATTCAAGCTAGAAAATATTTGTAAGGTATCATTTTAAAGTCGGGTACAACTTTGATATATAAATTTTTAAATTAACTATGAATTTTACTATGCAATATGATAGAGTGGAGTATAAGAACTATTATATAATATAGTAATTTAATTTTCAGCAATATTTGTTTAGTATAATAAATGTTAAACAATCTCAATAAATATTTAATTAAGTAGATATAACAATAATTTTGTGAATAGGAAGTTTAGGTGGTAGTCTATTCCCTTTGTAATATAAAAGCATTTTATATGTTAAGTCATATAATAATACATAACAAAATTGTTTGATCATTTATTATTTTAAGTGCTTTTCAATTCGATAGTATAGTTCTACCATTAAGCCTTCATTTATAGTTATATGATAAGATCATGTACTTTTGTAATTTTTCATCATACCTTTTCATTTTAATAAATAGTTATTTCACTTGTCACATCTTAAGTAGAACTCATTATCTGAAGTAAAACAATCTATTAATACACTCGATTTTGAGTCTTGATGTTTTGTATTCGTATAATTTATCAATTATTGTGTTACGTTAAGATTATATGACAACTTTTTTTGATGCACTAACATTAATTTTGTATATGTTGTAATATTTGTAAATACCGTTTGGGTCTTTTCAAACAAATAACACTTTAAATATATATTCTAAGTGGTCACATAATTAAATAGTAACAGGTACTATATTTAAAGTTTAATGTTATAATCTTTTGTTTAAACTTTATCTTTTATATAGTCGAACATGTATTATCGTTGTTTATAGGCAGTCTATTAATACACACAAGCATAAATTAAAAATTTAACCATAAGTTATAATATGAAACTGTAATGTGCGGTTACAACATAACTTACAGATATTTAACCAAAAAAAAAAAACATAACTCACAGATAGTTTTGAAAACATGCATCTTTTCAATAATATCGTCGTACCTTTTCAATACTATAAATTACTATCTTTTACCTCCCTATTTCCGCTACCAGTTATTAGTAAAAACTTCGATCCCTTAAACAAGTTCGTTTCAGTGCCACATTCTATAAGACCACCATAATATATCTATTTTTTTTATTATTATTATTTATGCTTTTAGAACTGATTTTTTGCGATTTATCTTTAGTTATTGTATTACATACAATTCTAATTTCTATTGTCTCCACCTGATCAAATAGGTACGAATATCAAAGATGTCAGTGAATAACAATATAACCACATTTAATATTAGTCTCGAACATGCAAAATATGTTGGATATGACGGCTTTATTGAAGTTAAGATGAGGATATATCATAACTTTCCCACTACAATAAATTTGAATACATATTTTTTAGATTTCAAATCTTTTATTTACGATAGTGCGTCATGGGCAAGAGACGCATATCATCGGTTCTTACACAGTGAAGGTGTAAGCGTTGATGATGCGATTTGTGTGATCAATAGTCTATTTCGTGTAGCGTTTAATATGTCAGCCATCGCAGAACACTCTTTATCAAGCAATATAACCCTAAAACTATTTCTTCATGTAAGTGAAAATAATGTACCTACAACAGAAGAGCAAGCTATTCGAGAGTCATTTGATATGAGAGTATGTCCACAAGTTCCTGCACGTTATAGAGCAATTATCTCTTTGGCATCAAGAGTTGTAAGTAGAGAAGAAGATGTAAAAAAAAAACTGCGTATTATGCGCAATATGCTTAGAAGATTTTCAGTTTGTTCAAAACATTGTTACATTGCCTTGCACTCACAAACTCGGTGGAAGTTGTATAAATTGTTGGTTAGTTATTAGTGGTGTATGTCTGCTTTGTCGTTTTAGAGTTTAACAGTTATGTACTGCCTTAACATGTTAATAATTAAAGTTATAAATATATCACTCTTCTTTTAATTTAATGGAGAATGATGTATAACTGAAATGTCTATATTGATATAATAAGTATATATTACTCGCCGGCATAAGCTTAGTTGGTAATTCGTGTCTACTTGAGCGGTTCATGTAGGCATTTGAGGTCTACAACATAGTGGAAACTTTGTTTACTTCTCTATATAGAACACTTAACGTTTTAATCTCGTCTAATGTTTTTGACCTTTACTAATAACCACAATCTGGTAGTTAGACTTAATAAATGTATTTAAAGTATTCATTTAATATGATTTTGTTGTATTAATCATCTATTACCTTCACCTTTATTTAAGAATATTACATCTTGTATGAAAACATGAAGTTCAATATTACACATTGTCATTGATTTATTGCCTTAAACATAACGATTTCTTGTATAGTTAGTAAGGGAATGAACTTGGAACTTATTTTAACAAAATCATATGTTAAAATTGAAGTTCAAATTGAATGAGAGTAATGCTTTGTGGCACAAATATTGGGCTTGTGGTCCATTAACCGAATAAGACCCATTAACAAAATAAGCCCATTAATCGGACAGATGCGTCTTTTCGAACAGGTGCCTCTTCGGTTGAATAAATGTGTCTTTCGGTCGAACCGATGCGTCTCTTCAGTTCATGCCTCCTCACTCACCTCTCTTTATTGGCTATAAATGCCAAGGCATCTAGGCATTTTCTCTCATCGGTTTCGGACCAAAAGACATCACAACAAAATCCCTCTTTCGTGTCTCAAGAGTTTACGTAGAAGTAACGTTTGTTAGGCTTCAACATCGAGGGTTGCATGTTGAAGAAGTTACGGTTGTATCCTGAGATTCTTAAATCGATCAATACCGTCACACTACGACGATTTAAAGAATTAAGGAAAGTTCATCACGACTCCGTATACCAAAGAAAAGTAGTGATATTTTTATTTCGGGAAATTATGATGATTTAGTGGATAAGTAGTCCACATTAACTCAAAGATTTTGTAAAAGACGCTATAAGTTTATGTGTGTTGAGAGATTTAAGCTCATTTGATAGTTAAATAGTCTGTACAAATTGAGAGCTTTGGTAAAATAGTAGAATTTGTAATTTGGGAAATTACATTGGTTTGGTGCATATTAGTCTAAGAAAATTGCAAGATATCGTAAAATGCCAAATTTTGTATTTTATGTAACTATACTCTTATATTTCCAATAAAACTGAGTGATTATATAAAAAACTAAATTTGATTTTTCGAAAATTATGTGAATTTATTGGATAATATTTCACAAAAGTGGAAAGACTTTGTAAACAATATAATTTTGAAGACGTAACTGTGTGTCTTCCAACGGAACCGTTTCCTGCTTTTCTCTAAGTTTTCCGGTTGTTAGGACCGTCAGTGGTTGTCGGCGGCTCTGCTGTCATTTTTTCTGTTTAATAATTCCACAGTTAAGGAGAGTTCTAAAGATTTTTCTTCGTTCTCTTTCGAATATATGTGTTTTAATTTGGTCATTATTTGCTCGGATTGTCTCTCTTTGTAGAAAGTTCTTTCTCAAAGTATTGAGGTTTCATCTCCGGTGCTATTCAATAGATGTCATTCCAACGATTATGTTTCTGAGACTACCAATGTTTTCGTCTACTGCTCATGAATAAATTCATGGCACTGTTGGGATTCAGATTTTATTTTTATTTCATAACGGGTCCGCTAGCGCTTGTTTCACTAATTATTTCTGGTTCATATCTTGTCGCCAATTTTACGGTGTAATTATTGCAAGAAAATATGAAATCAAAGTTCTGCTCGGTTGAAGATGGAGTCGGAGTGTCTGCTTGTACTCACGCAGTGTGGAAAATAGATCTCACGGTGCACGAGACCAATATTTTTTTCTACAAGAGACTATCCCATCGAAGATCATATGTTGTTTGCAGTAAATAATGATTTTCCCTGACGATAAAATGGTGTTTTTTATTTTTTTATCAAGTTGTGCCTACCAAAAATCCACCAAAATCATCTAATTGTTGAATAACTCGTGTTTTGTTGTATTTTAAGAGAGAGAAATATCAATCCATTAACAACTAATTTCAAAAATATTCAAATATAATAAATACACTCTCCAATAATTCCTCTAAATAATTTTCTTGATACTGGTTCATTACTTATAAATCTTTTTAACATAATATTTAATGTATTTGTTGAAATAATGTTAGAAGTTTAGTAATTCGTTGGATTTATTATTAGTATCAATTATGTAGGGTAAGGTTGTTGTATTCATGTCAATTTTAAATAAATTAAAACTTACCTTATTTTCTATGGTTTTCTATTATTTTTGAAAAAAATATAATTAGCTATAGTTACTAGAATTCTACCCACACTAATTGTTTTTACAAATTATGATTGATATACTTTAAATCTTTTATATTTTAAGTTTAGAGGTGTGATATCTAATAAATATTATATTTTAAAAATGTAATTACATAATCCTATATAATTTATGGTATTTCATTTTTCTATTGAATAATAGTATAAGTTGGTCAGATTAGTTTTTCTATTTTTAATAATTGCAATATTACAAATATTTATATTATTATCGCAATTTGAAGTTTTTGAATTGGAAATATAATATATTTTTGCTTATAGATAATTACACTGATTGAACCAATAGAGATAAGGCAAAAAGTTTCAAATAGACGAGACTTAGAAGTCAGTGTTTGACAAGCAACCAGACAACAAATCCCAAGAAGATACTAGACTGGGGTTGATTCGGCAGCCAACATAGCCAAAGTTCATCCACCATCAAAGTCTAACAGAGCTATTCTGAATGGCTCAAGAGATTACCACGTAATGGAAGAGAAGGTCGTGTGTTTGGAATCAAGTAACGTAACCAAGAAGTGGGTTCGTGGAAGACTTATCGAAACCACAGTAACAGCTTAACTTCGTCTTCTACCAAATAAACACGTGTTGTAGCGATTTAGCAGAGTAAACAAAAGGTCGAATTCATAATGTTTGATTAGTGATTAAAGTTTTGGCGAAGTGGTCTCAGGTTTGAGTTGAGAGAAGCTAACAGTTTCCANAAATAGTAACAGCTTAACTTCGTCTTCTACCAAATAGACACGTGTTGTAGCGATTTAGCAGAGTAAACAAAAGGTCGAATTCATAATGTTTGATTAGTGATTAAAGTTTTGGCGAAGTGGTCTCAGGTTTGAGTTGAGAGAAGCTAACAGTTTCCAGTTTGTGATGCGACAATTGTACATTAATCAAGTCACATTATGTTTGCATTTTTAGACTTTTTTCAAAAAACATTATATAATATCAATCTACCTTTTCATGTAACACTGTTGTAGACTGAGCTTAATTATATTTTGTGTACTTTTTGTCAAATGCGTTTTGAGTATTTCTAATATAATAATACTCTTGAGGTGCAATAGTTCAATAGTCAAGTTTTAAAAGAGTCATTAATCTGATATAAACAAAAAAATGATATAGGAGACAAGATTCTCTTACACAACAAACTAAAATGTGACGTGAACCATCAATCTAACAGTTGGAACTTATTTTAACAAAATCATATGTTAAAATTGAAGTTTAATTGAATGAGAAATGTGAGGTTAAAGAGTGATACTTGTGGCACAAAAGATTGGGTGGCCGATTAACCGAATAAGGCCCATAAACAAAATAGGCCATTAACCGAACAGATGCGTCTTTTCGTACAAGTGCCTCTTCGGTTGAATAGATGTGTCATTTCGGTCGAATTAATGTGTCTCTTCAGTTCATGCCTCTTAACTCACCTCTCTTTGTCGGCTATAAATACCAAGGCCTCTAGGCCATTTTTCTCATCGGTTTTCGGACCAAAAACACTCACAACATAACCCCACTTTCCGTTTCTCGAGAATTTACGTAGAACTAACGTACGTTAGGCTTCAACATTGAGTGTTGCGTGTTGAAGAAGTTACGGTTGTATCCTGGGATTCTTAAATCGATCGACACTGTCACACTACATCGAATTAAAGAATTAAGGAAAGTGATTTATCACGACTCCGTATTCCAAGGAAGTAAGTTCGTTCGTTAATACTTTCTTCTNTGTTGATACTTTCTTCATATTCCAATATTTTTCTCGATCCTATAAATCGCGGTCCTACCTATTAATTCTTTAAATCTGTTCCTCGCTTACGCGTGATATCGAATTAAGATTAACGGATAGATAATCATTAACATTAACGTAGTTTGCGATTCNTAGATTAACGGATGGATAATCATTAACAATAACGTAGTTTACGATTAGGTTTAACCGTTTCCGTGAATCGTTTTATACATACGGTAACATTTTTCACACTTGTTTTCCGCGAACGTGTTGTTGATCGTATTAAAATTCGTTGCATGAATGCACGTCCAAAATCATTTAGGCCTTAGTCGAGTGTACTTGCTCATTATATCTAGGCAAGTACACTCGACTAAGGCCTATATGAACAAGTTTCCCACAAATGAATAAGTTAAAAGGCACTGATTCCAAATGTTCAAGTTTCACATATGAAAAATTAACATCTTAGTGCTCGAGTTTGGGTGTTGCAACAAAGTCTACCCATCTGCTAACAAAACAAGAAATCTTCTTCTTTCTGTTGCTATTAATTATAATGAGCTTGTGCAGACAAGTGTTTTGTTCTTTAGCGATATATATGAATCTCTGTGAATCTCATAAAAGATTTGTTTTCTGAGAAATCCGCTGTGTCGAAATCCAGGGCCGATAACAAAAACCAGCTATGTTTCCATCTACTTGACAAAACACAAGTTCTTACTGCTTCCTTTGTAGTGAGATACAATAATATATGAGAAACCAAACTATCAGGCAATTTACTAATCATATCTTTTTCAACAATCATCACCTTACCTACCACAATACAAAATGAAGGGAATAAAACAGATAAAGAGTGAATGAGACGAGTAAAGAAAATGGCAAGTCACAAATTATGCTTCGAGCGAGAATTCACGAAGATAAATCCTTTTTCAATGATCTCGAATTGCGATTTTGAGTTTCTATGAAGAACCATTTACAGGATCTGTACAATTCCGTAAATACCCTTGGAAGTAACACGATTATTCATTCTTGTATTACTTAAATGTTTGAAGATTACAATTTCAATATTATGAGTTTAGTTTCGAATATAAGTTCCTTAATCTGGGTGTTTAAGTTGTGTTTGTATAAATATGCGGAATCTTTTAATCCGTTGGTTTCATATTATATATGTTTAATAAATAGTAATCTAACTTCAAAATTTAAATAGTTTCTAGTAGTTTAACAGTTTTTGTTGTTAGAAATACCCATCAATACACATCAAGTTAGTTTAAGTAGTTTTGAGAATACTTAAAGCTATAATATTTTTTATAAAATCATATTTTAAATGTTTTTAAAGAAAATAATTTAGTGGTCTTAATTAAGTTGAAAAATTTGGCAATGGTTTTTTAAGCTATCAAAGTAAGGACAAATAATCCAATTTAAAGTAATTTTCTATGTGTTTACATTGCATTAATATTATTAAGTATACTGATTATTGAATAGTGACTATACTAACTTATATTTTTGGTAAAATGTAAATTTATTTAATATGTCAATAATTTATTGAATAATAACTATACTAATCGTCCAAAAATAACTGAGCAATATTGATATAATATTGTATGCTTTGATTAACTTTCTATTATATTATAATAAATTAGTAAGAACCTTTTTAATAATAGTATGATAATTAAATTTTTTATTTTGTTTTGTGTTTCATATCGGTTGCCAAAAAATTGATGAATTGTTTTAGGTTCAACTACATTAATTAATGTATTAACTTTATATTTAAGTGATAGTTTATCAATGAATTGAACATATTTGTGCACTAACATATATTAGTTATTGTTCTTTAAAATATGTCAATATATATGTTATAAAATTATATTTTAATATGTTGATTAATTTTGTTTTTCATACCGCGCGGTACGCGCGGTTTACATTTCCTAGTTACAATAATACCACACAAAAAAATTGCTCAAGTTCATCTT
>OVAU01001213.1:3883-15686 GCA_900406315.1 Biscutella laevigata subsp. laevigata
TTTTTTAGTTTTCCTTTGCCACCAATTGATTAAGCCATCACTCAAGGTTTTTAAAGTTTCAGTCTTTTAATCGGTATAGCAATTTCTTTATCTATCTTTTGGATTGGTTTTACAATTTTATGCTCCCTCTTAGTGTACTTTGCATTGATCCACATCAGGGGGCTTTGTAGTTGTTTCAACTTTTCTAAGTCATTTGCTAATTGGTTCAGCTACATTGAAACATCAAAGGTCGGGAAAGTGGGTTATGCTAAGTACTAAGTCTCGTTGAGATAGCTTTTGAAATCTGTTTCAGGTGAACATCATTTATGTCTCGTCTGATGTTTTCTGATTGCATAATCTTTTCTATTCAATAATCTGATGCCAATGACATACCAAAATCATTATCCCATTCTAATATGTATCTATCGAGTTCAGTCCACAGAAAATTTTAATTCGTATGATTTTGTTCCCGGTGAAGCTCTCCCAACTGGAACTGGAATCGAATTTCATCAGGACCTCTGGGGTTTCCTTTAATCGAGGAGCAACTATGGAATTGGGGTATCTCGGGAGTGAAGAATGATCTGGAGAAGACTGGACTCTGAGGATTGATCCAACAATCATGTGGCTTTCCTTCTTAAGACCCAGAGATCGATTGTCCTTGGGCGAACTCAGGTTTAATTTTACTTGTTCTGGTTAAGTTTATTTTTGCTTTTTCTTTCTTTGTATATGTTCTTTTCCTGGGTTTTATGGTTGCTGAGATCCTGCAACCATTTGCATTTTATCTCTGTTTCATTTAATTTCAGTTGTGATATAGAATATTTTTGGTGTGGGTCTTTATCAATTCTGGCCTAAAAATGTGTCTCTAAAGATGGTTGAGACTTGAGAGGTTTTTGTAGTAATCTCTTCGAAATTAAGAAATGGCAGTTTCCAGGTAGTTGCCATCTAAGGGGCACTATGTCAGTTCTTCTTTTCTGGTTTCAGTGAGGGGTCAACTTGTTAGAAACTGCAGCAAATAGGGCGGGTCAAAGAGACTATTTTGACCACAAGCAGAATCCCTTCTCAGTAGTTCATTGACATCTTAGTGTTACGACATTTTTTGTTCGATGATTATACTTAATGATGAAACTTTTGTTTTTTAGGCATCTGACTGACCAGCTGAGAAAAATTCTGATAGTGAACGAGGCCAATAAGGTCAGTGGTGTAAGTCTGCATTTTTAGCAACTTTCTTGGCATCGGCTTTCTTAGGTTTTGATCTTTGTTTGTCGGGTGACATTTTGAAGGATTATGTTGTGGAGGCTCTGAGATTAATTGCGGAGATATTAATCTATGGCGATCAGCATGACCCGTCATTCTTTGAGTGAGTCTTTTTGCGGACTATCAGTCAATGCCCTGAATTTCCCTATTGGCATAAGTTAATATTTGTGGTTGTTACAGATTTTTTATGGAGAAACAAGTAATGGGAGAGTTTGTACGTATTCTGAGGGTTAGCAAGATGGTAGCAGTTTCTGTGCAGTTGTTGCAAACCATGAGTATTATGATCCAAAACCTAAAATGTGAACAAGCCATCTGTGAGTTCATCAGGGCGTCATATTTGTTTTTGAGAGTTCCTCATGATTATTTGTCTACTGATGATTTTATTTTGAAACTCCTTGCAGACTACTTGTTCAGTAACGAATATGTAAACTATTTGATAACATATGCATTTGACTTCCAACATGAAGAGCTTCTATCTTACTACATATCTTTCTTGAGGTACATTTTGCTGCTGTTGTCTCGGCTTCAGGAAGTACTTATCTACTGTGTCTGATATCTGGTTTTTTTTTGCTTTATGTAGGGCTGTTAGTGGGAAACTAAATAAGCATACAATTTCGTTGCTATTGAAGACCGAGAACGTGAGTATTCTTTATGTTGCATTTTCCTTATACGTTAGTAAGCCCTTTTATGGATTTTTCTGCCATATTTTAATTATGTGTTTATGCATCTAGGATGTAGTAGTTTCTTTTCCCCTTTATGTCGAAGGGATACAATTTGCTTTTCATGAAGAGAACATGATACGAACTGCAGTTCGTGCCCTGACTCTTAATGTATATCACGGTAAGTCATTTGTAATATTTCCTTTGTTTTGTCATTTGTATGATAACAAAAGAGAGCTTGTAGTAACGTTTCTGATGCCTGTAGTTTGTTTTTGCAGTTAGCGATGAATCCGTGAATGATTATGTAGTTAATCCACCACACGCCGAGTACTTTTCAAAGTTAGTTTCATTTTTCCAAAAGCAATGCATGGATCTAAGTGCAATGGTGTTGAACACTCTAAAGTAAGATCAAGTGCATTTTGATTTCCCAGGGAAATAGCTTGTAGAATTGATCGTTACTTATCACAACCCCTTTGCAACTGTATTCTAATTTTGTCTGTGTATAAATTATATTCTTCTGAAAGATTTTCATTTTGTCTTTGCTAAAGGAGCCCATCCCCAGACAAGGGTGGAAAATTGTTTTCTGCCGTAGATGGGATCGAGGACACTTTGTACTACTTTAGTGATGTTATTTCTGCTGGCATACCTGATATCGAGAGGCTGATAACAGATCACATTCTTCAGCATCTAACTCTACCACTTCTTCTCCCGTCTTTATGCTCTGAGGCTGTGAATGTACAAAATATACATTTTCCTCTTAATTTCCTTTTCATGGTTTTTTTCTCGTTTTCAGTAATGTATTGGTTTTCGTATAATTGCAGGATATATCAATTGATCCTGTCACTTCTCTCTATCTACTTTGCTGCATCCTGCGGATAGTAAAAATCAAAGATTTGGCAAATATAACTGCTGCTACTCTTTTCTGTCCAGTAAAAGCTTTCATTTCGAGTTCCCTAGTGAAACCTAAAAGTAGCTTGGCCCCTGAACGCCGTCGTGTATATGGAAATGGGCATCCAGGCAATGGTGTTGGTGATCAACAGTGTTCAAGCACTGCAGTCTCGAGCAAGGATGGTAATTCCCATGTTTGCAGTGAAGATACTACCAAAAGTATCTTCAACAGTTCAGATATTACGTTTAGGTAAGATGTTAGCAAATAAAACCTTGAATAATGTTGAAATAGTTGCTTTTTACACTCCTTCAGCCGCAGATGATGCTCTCTTAATATTGTCCTTTCTGTTTATTAAGCTGATGCTTTTTTGTAACTAGGGAGACTTTACTTCAGTATATTTGTGAGGGAGATGATGTACAAGCTCAGGGTTCCTTGTTTGTGCTAGCCACTTTGTTGCAGACAAAAGGTATTGGCAGTGGTGTTATGCAGATTCTTCTCACCGTTTTCTGGTTTTGACGTCTTACATAATATTTTGGGTAGAAATTGAAGAGTCAATGCTAGATGCTTTTGGCATTCTACCTCAGCGTAAGCAGCACAAAAAACTTTTGCTGGTGAGTTTTCGTCATTATTCTTTATCTTGTGGCTTAATATTTTTTCCAGCAGATTCCAAAGGCAGAATGCCTGGACAAATCACTACTGTATGAATCCTGTTACTAGTATTTTTTACTGGACATCTACTATAGCATGGATCAATCCCCTTTTTGTCATTGAAAGCTTAATTGGTAGTTATCTCTGACAGCAATCTTTGGTTGGGGAGGACTCTGGTGAAGAACAGTTGTTTTCACCTAGTTCTATGAGAGATGGCTCAAGTAGCGAACTTGATTGGTGTCTACGGAGGTTGGAGGTACTTCACTGCATCTCTCAAAAAAACTTCTTATCACTTTCTCCCCTCCATCTATTTGGTGTTGTCTTATGTTGTCATTGACATGTTCATTCAAATACCTTTAACAGGAGCAGTTTGGAGTATGCTGTTCGTTGACTGAGGCTGCAGTGTGCCCCCGTGAACATAGGCATCAGGTAAAATCAGTGTTTGTAAACCTAAATTATATTAGCCTAGCTTCTTCTGAAAGCCAAACTACTAAGCTAGGCTCTTTTGCATAACAGTGCGAAGGTTCTCGTTTTGACTGAATAGCAAATGCGGTGTAGGTGGTGGATGCATTGGTCAGTCTTCTCTGCCGAGAAAACATATCCGCAGAAACACTATGGGATGGAGGATGGCTGCTACGCCAATTGCTTCCTTATAGTGAGGCAGAATTTAGTGGCAAACATCTCGCGATGCTGAATGTATGTTGCTTTCAAGATCTGTTTTTTAGTCTGACATTGTTTGTCTTGGCCCTCTACCTCTCTTTGTAACATATCAGTTTCCTTCGTATGGCAGGTTTCGTATGAGAAATGTTTAGGTGCCCTTACCCAGGAGATTAAAGGTACCTGGCCTGATCTACTCATCACAGTACTGCTTGATGAGTGGAAAAAATGCAAAAGAGGCAAGTAAAGAAGTGATATGTTTGATTTAGATTGTAAGAATATGTTTAAATGAATCTCATACCAAATCTCTCCTGACAGTAATCGAAGCTCCATCCCCTCAAAAAGAACCCAAATCCGTGCTTCTCCAGCTAGAAAGATCCTCTTCTAATGGTAAAATTTTTGCTTTACATTTCGCGCAGTTTGCTAGCTGAAACTCCCTTGTTAAAACCCTGTTTATGAAAACCGTTATCAACTAATGTTAATTTACAGATAGCGCTGTTAGCGAATCATCATTCACCGCAGGTGAAAGATTGTGCGAGGTGGTAAAGGTTTGTCAAACTATTTTTTATAAAAAGTTCTTATAAGTTCTTGTCTTCAGTGTACATGATACAGACATAAGATAATTAAGCCTTTCCTTCTTAGGTTTTCGTGCTTCTTCATCAACTCAAGATCTTCTCGCTCGGTAGGCCCTTACCAGAGCATCCTCCTATTGACAGATCTGAAACCTCCCATGCCACAGTTGCTGATGTTTCAATCCCCAAACCTGGCACCGAAGTGAATCTAGGTAGGTTATACACCATCTACCCAACCAGGCCATGCCTTCACCAAAATGTCAGTATGATTTTGGCATCCTTACGTAGTGTAATCTTTGAATTTTCCGGTGCAGTTGATGCCCTATCATGTAGGGTTGCCTTTGAAAGAGGCAAGGAGCGTGAATTCTCGTTTCTAGCATTATCATCTGGTGTCTCTGGGTGGATTCTCCTCGCTGATCCAGATCACGGAATCGTCCGTATTACCGCACCTTTAGCCGGCTGCAAAGTACGTAATCACCTTCACTGTCTTCTTCTTTGACTATAATGCTTGTAAAGGTCAACTAAGTTATCTTTTGCAAGAACAGAAGATGATCATGCTAAATAGTCTATTCTTTTGTTTGTTATTCAGCCTCGAATAGACAAAAAGCACCCAAAATGGCTACACTTGAGAATCCGGCCATCTAAGTTGCCGTTCTTGGATCCAACAAAGCGAGGAGTCTACGAGAAGCTCAAGTCCAAAGGTTTAGTAGACGGGAGATGGACTTTAGCATTCAGGGACGATGAATCTTGTTACTCTGCTTACTCTATGGTTCAGCGTGAGATCGATCTACAATGCAGTGAGGTAGAGAGAAGGTTAAAGCCATTGTTTGACCTTGAAAGAAACCAGAAAGATGAATTAAATATCACTTCTTTTGCCTTCTCTTCATCAACATCGTCTTCATCGAGTTGATCTTCATTTCGCGTTGCATTCAAAAGTTTGGTATTGATCTCGTCTACAATGGGAAGCTTCCAAGATTCTTTCAACGTACCTAGTTTTCAGAGTGTCCATTTTATTCAGCTCTGCAATTTTTGTTTGTTTTATTATTTTGTAATGTCATTACAGTAATATCATTGTATATTTTGAAAGAGAATCCATTAGTGATGTTCAATTTTATAACAAACAAAAAAGAAAGTCTATATAGAAATAACTTTATTCGAGTTTCGTTCAATAAATCCACACAAGAATTTTCTGTCCAGATTTCTTCTCATGTGTATTCTTGTCCTCTGTCTTTGTATTAGTTGATTAGTTCTTTCATGTTTTTGGTTGTTTGTTTTTTCACCTGATTTCAGAAATTTTCTTTTTCCGCCGATCTAGTTTTCGGGATTTTGTTNTACACAAGGATTCTGTCCAGATTTCTTCTCATGTGTATTCTTGTCTTCTGTCTTTGTATTAGTTGATTAGTTCTTTCGTGTTTTTGGTTGTTTGTTTTTTCACCTGATTTCGGAAATTTTCTTTTTCCGCCGATCTAGTTTTCGGGATTTTGTTTAANTTAACCACCGATCAGATATTTGTCTTTCGTTTTGTGTATTATATGCAAGTAACCATGAGAGTGCACAGATGTATGGTAATAGAAAAATACAATGACTAGAGATTGACAATTGAAAAAGACATTGTTTTGCATCATAACTGCAACCTCTGAAGAAATCAGACTCCAAAACCTCGAACTAGACTTTTATTACCAAAGTGATTCTAAGTCTACGAAGACGGTAATAAAGTAAATCAAGAACAGACTAGGTAGAGATACAAAGTATATAACGACAAGTGTCAGTTGAGAGAGTGATGTAAATAGGATTCTATAGCAAGAAGATCCACAACGACCACAAAGTAGATAAAAATAATTTATGCATTAATACAACACAAGCCACCCAACAGAGGTAAACGAGAGACAAATGCAACTTGACGACTGACCGACCGCTGCGACATGGACGAACTGACGAGACATTGACTGACATTACGACACCAGCTGAGGACCAGACAACCTTCTCAACCCCCAAACATGTCTACGACTCACTGGAACAGACCAAAATTTGAAAACACACCGTTCAGAGATTTTGGACATTCTCCACCCAACTCTAAATGGGTTTTGAGATTTCTATAACCAAGTCAGGAGGTCTCAGAAGGATATGTGCCAAAAACTTTTCATAATCAAATAACTGTTGCTTTCTAAAGACAATAAAGCTATACATGAGGTTACATTTGGGAGTTTCCAAAGCAAACAATTCATTAACAAAATCGCATAACAAACCTGATCATTCTCTTCAGGTTCATGGGAAGGAGATTCATTCGACTGATCCTCTGGCTTATCAGCTCCACAGTTTTGCCTGTTGCATTTGCTCCTGAATGGATAGTTTATATTACCACAATTTTCACACTTCCAGCTCCCTTCTGGTGCCTTTTGTTCTGATTAACAACACATGCAACTATGTAAGACTCAAAGTTCATCAAGTAAACTTTAACACTAGATATTTTATGGGCTTACTGGAAAGTTTATCTGAGCTTCCACCGTGCTGCAATTATAAGATTCTATGGTCAGAGATAAGAAAAGATCACAGATTTCATCCCAATAAAGTCATCTACCACTACATGATTAATCAAGATGTTGTTTGATAGCCAGTAGATCCCTAGATTTAAAGTAATGTATATCTTCGGTCTATGATACATAAAATACGAACCAAAAAAGCAGCACAAACCTGGGACCCCGGCTTTGGAGTGTTGCACTTTCTCATGTTACACACAATTCTGAACGAGAAGTTTACATTACCACAATTCGGACAGGTCCAATCATTATCACGAGTTGCATCTGTGAATGAAAACGATACACGATATATCAAGTTGACTATCACTATAAAATACGTAAAGGACAGGCTGGCAATATTAACTTCTGAAAGGTTCTAGACTAGGAAAAAATATAACCAGTCTAGCTCATACCTCTTTTATGTGACTTTTCATCGGGAAAAAATGCGGGTCTTGGCATCTGCAAAGAATGGCTCACACATTGTTTTAGATTTCGGCTTACAAGTCCAGCAATATACAATATCTTGCATGTGATCAGAAAAATTCATCTTACTGTTATACATACCATAGCAGCGGCAGCAGCAGGACCCATGGCCATACCAAGGCCATACCTGTCCATGGGTGGAGGCATTCCGTACATACCACCTTGCCACAAAAAAAAAAGTAAATGCATTGGCCAAATCAGACACAGGTAAAATGATGGTAATTGAAAGACTTGAGTCAGTGAGGAAATAGTCAAAACCCAAAAAATAATTTAAAAACAAAAAAATACATACCGCTTCCCATCATAGATCCGCCATGGTATGGTGGTGGTCCAGACATATGTAATGGTCTGTAATGAGCTCCAGCAGGAATTCGGCTATTATAGTTAAAATGATAAGGCGAACCCCCAGAAAAAGGGACGTCATATGGAGGCATAGACGACCCATTAAAGACAGAAGAGCCATATGGTGACCCACCCATATATACTGAAGGGGGACCCCCTGATCCTATATATGGCCCTGGCGATGAGAAACTTTGTTGAGGTTGCACAGGTTTGGGAGCAGACTTCTGTTACAGGTATACAACATATAGGCCATCATTAGGCATGGGAATAATTTAAAAAAAAAAACAAGTAGATGCTTGTTTAAACAGTATAAATCACCACCGCTAGTTTACATACTGTTGCTCTTGTTGGAAGATAGACAACAACTGGAATGAATCTCTTCTATTTCTTAGTGTAATCTAGTACAAAACCTAGAACCGAAGTCTTACTCAAGAGAATCCTAACTCTCCCACATGGCATGACCAAACAAAACTCAAGAAAACTCCTGAATGCCCTTCACATTCTGCTAATTTCTTTTTAAACCTAAAACTTTCAGCAACATCTGTTGCTGCTGAGCTGGCACTGCAGCTGTAACGCAGCTAAAATCTTCTGCACATACTACAGTCGATGAAATAGACTACATAGTGACAGACCTCTACGGTTGTACTTGCATTTCAGTTTTGATTGTTCGTAACCAATACCTGAAAATCCTAATCAAAACTACTTGCAATCCTGACTGTCTATACGTGTGTGACTCGAAGAGCTCTACTAGACCGTTATCATAAAGATTAAAACTATAAATCACTACACAGAACCCCATGCCGAGAAGCCAATGACTAAACACAGACTGTTTTAGAGAAGAAACACATAAATTTTATATTGCATTACAAGATGACTTACTCCATTGTGATCTGCAGGTCTAGGCTGCGTGCAATTACGCATATTGCAAGTTGTCCTGAATGAAAAATTGACATTTCCACAACTGGCGCAGGTCCAATCATCTTCTCTGCGTCCACCTATCCACGACCAAAATAGTAAACCAAACAGCTACTCATATTTGTAGTACGAGAAACATACAGTCTGGAATCTAAAAACCTTTATAAGCTTGTACTACTGAGACGAAGATCTTAGTACGTACTGAAAGAAACTGACTGTCGACTTAGTAGAACCGAAACAAACAAAGGTTTGCACATTTAAGAAAGCAATTTTTTGAATCTGCCATATACCTCCAAGATCCCAGAGACATGACAGGGTAATTGTTACAATACTAAAAACATGCAAGACATCGAAGGCACTTATTACAAACGATAACTATCTTCGGGTATAGTTTATGAAGCAAGCAATGTCGTACCATCAGTTCTAGCACGCTTGGCTGCTGATGAATTTCTGTTGTCCACCTATAAAATCAGAGGACATAAGTGAAATACACCAATCATACTACACACAGATCAATTATACGAGGAAAGATCTCCAAAACTGATTCAGAAACGCAAAATA
Organism: Biscutella laevigata subsp. laevigata; assembly: GCA_900406315.1. Taxonomy (NCBI): domain Eukaryota; kingdom Viridiplantae; phylum Streptophyta; class Magnoliopsida; order Brassicales; family Brassicaceae; genus Biscutella; species Biscutella laevigata. Next base: position 13,359 of record OVAU01001213.1, read on the forward strand.
AACGCGCAATCGATAAAGAATAATTCGAGGTAGCACTGGTAATAGTAAACTACAGAATTGATAGCGATACTTTTTTCAGAAAATTAAGCAGAAGCAAGAAGCTCCGAGTCGATTTAGTGTCAGATCTGCGATTTTCAGGCCCAACGCTATAAGAAGTGATAAACCAAGAGGGTGGGCACTGTACCTGAGACATAGCGTCGGAATGGCCGGAGAATTAGCGAGACAAGCTGAGAAGAAGGCGGCACGACGGCTAGACGTCCCTCGGCAATTTAACCTTTGCCCTAAGCTAATTCGATGGGAGGAGGAAACGGAGGTAATTCAGCAGAAAATAGTTTTTTAATTACCTTACCATGAACATTTACTAATTAATTTTTGTCATTTCATCTACGAATTTGACTCTTGAAAAAACAATACAATAATAAATATACCATGTGATTTGACTCTTTTTAAACAAAAAGTATAAAAATATACACCAAATTTAGTTTATTTATTAAAATTACATGATTTCATATTCTATTTATTATAGTTTTATATTTTGAGAAATTATAATCATATAAATTTTTAAAAGTTTGTAATATGGTGGAACGTATGTATTTATATATCTATGGTTTTGTATATCGAGAAACTATGTTGATTTGATAGATAATATTTACAAAAATTGAAATATTTATATAAACTAGATTTTTGTATTTTTTAAAATTATGCTTGTTGGGTGGATGAAAATTTCATAATCAACTATGTTTTGTAAAACACTAATTTTGTAAAACACTATAATTTTGTATATTGTGATATTCTTTTCATTTGGTGGATGACATTACACAAATCTAAGAAATTTTGTGAAACGTATCTTGATAAATTAAGTTAATTTGGTGGATAATAATCCACAAAAACTCAAAGATTATATAAAGCACTAGAATTTTGTATTCTACAAAATTATGTTGATTTGGTGGACAGTCCACAAAAACTAAAAGAATTTTTAAAACGCTAGAATTTTGTATTTTGATAATTATGTTTATTTGGTGGATAATAATTTACAAAAACTGAGAGATTTAGTAAACCGGTAGATTTTGTAATTTTACAATTATGATCATTTGGTAGATAATGAGCCATAAACTAAGACATTTTCTAAAACTCGAATACAAAAGTAAGAGATTTTATCAAACGCTATAATTTGTATTTTAGGAGATTTTTCTAATTCGGTGGATAAGAATCTCCTAAAACTAAGAGAATTTATAAAACGTTAAAATTTTGTATATTGATAAATTATGCTTATTTGGTAGATACTACTCCACAGAAATTGAAATATTTTGTAAAACGTTAAATTATAGTACTTTTAGAAAGTATACTTGTTTGGTGGATAATAGTCCATAAAAGTAAGACAAATCGTAAAACAATGGAATTTTATATATTGGAGAATTATGTTGATTTGGTTGGATAATAATTTACCAAAGTTAAGATATTTTGTAAAACACTATAATTTTGTATATCATAAAATTATGCTAATTTGGTGGATTATAGTCCACAAATATTAAAGATTTGTAAAACGCAATAATTTGTATTTTGGAAAATTATTCTTATTTGATAGATAATACTCCACAAAAACTAAAATATTTTGTAAAATGCTAGATTTGTAAGAAATTATGTTGATTTGTTGAGTAGTTAGTCCACAAAAATTGAAATATTTTGTAAAATGTTAGAATTTGTATCTTTTGAAGTTTATCTGATTGTTGGATAATAATCCACATAAATAAGAGATTTAGTGATATACTATAACTTTTTTAGAAATTTATTCTGATTTGGTGGTTAATATCTCACTAAAATTAAAATATTGTATATTGAGAAATTAGGTTTATTTAGTAGAGTCCACCACATAACTTAGAAATTTTGCATAACATACTATAAATTGTATTTTAAGAAATTGTGTGTAATTTGGTAAATTACGCGAAAATATATATATTATATGTACATTGTTACTGTATTAATTAATGGTAAACTAAATTTATTTTATTAATTTAGTCCGCTGTTACATTTTTAACTAAACTAAACAAAAGCAAAGGAATCAATTGTGGCCCCAAAGAGTAACTAAATAATTCAATGTATATATATACATATATTGATTACATATATAATTAAGTAAAAAACCATATCTGAAGATTTTTTTAAAAAGGCTTAAAAATAAAATATTTTCTTTCCATATACTGATACAGTTAATTATATCTACAACATTAATGAGAGATATTAAATATTGACAAATATTTTTAAAAATTTATACAACTATAAATAAGTCTTGTTAGAGCATCTCCAAAGGCAATACCTCAAATTTGAGGT
>OVAU01001214.1:0-11849 GCA_900406315.1 Biscutella laevigata subsp. laevigata
ATGAACCTAAAACTATACAAAAACCATGCATATCATATGCCAACTCCCAAAATATGTTCTTTTTGTGCCAATCATGCGTCTTACCATATCCCGACTTCTTTATCTCATGACCATTTCCACCACATACAAAAGTTTTATTCAGATTGACTTGCATAATTCGCTCGTAATAAACTTGTGAACCCGTCAAAGATTCAGGTGGATATTCTTTCATGCCGTCTTTCCCTTTTAGATTTTTTGTTTATTCTTCTGTAGTGTATGACCTATAGGAGGAGATCGACAGTGACAATCAAACCAACACGTATTCCTTCCATTTGGGAGCTGAAACGCCTTTGTATCTTTCATGAATACTGGACATGATAATCTATCGTGGGTCGTACATCCTGAAAGCATGATATATGCTGGAAAGTCACTGATAGTCCACATAAGTACTGCTTTCAAGCTAAAATTATGTCTGGTTGATATATTGTACGCCCAATTCCAATGGACTAAAAATCTTTCAACTCATCGATCAGAGGTCGGAGAAATACATCAAGACTCGCTCGTGGATGTTTCGGCCTAGAATTCAAAATCGTCAACCATAAAAATTGTGGACTCATACACATATATGCGCGCAAGTTATACGGAGTCATAATCACATGTCATAACGAATTATTCCATGACATTCCAAATAGATTCAATACATCCGTGCACAAATCAAGGTAAACGTTTCTTGCTTCTCCAGCAAAGCTATGCTGTAAATTCTGAAATTTTTTCCATTCCGCTCCATTGGATGGATGAATCATTGTTTCGTCCTCTCCCTCATGCTCTGCATGCCATCTCAATTCTTTAGCATTCTTCTCGGTCTGATGCATTCTCTTTAATATGTCCGCCATCGACAAATACCACATACAAGTGTATTGTATTTTTGTCCGACCATCGCTACGCCTATATTTAGGTGCTTCAAAAAATCTGGATTTATCCAATCCAATGATTTATCTTCTTTCCAAAAGATCATACAATTCTCGATACACACGTCAATTGTATGATACATGAGGCCTAGATTGTGCATTAGTTTCTCTGTCTCGTAATATAAACACGTCGTTGGTTATCGTCTGACAAAATCCGCGTAATTAGCTCAGGCCAACTGTCTACGCATTTTTCAGTCAAATTAAAATATACCTTCAGGTTCATGTACTGAGCCGCTAAAGATAACTGTGAGTCCCCTTCATGACAACCATAATACAATGGATTTTTAATGCTTCCAGCATGTTGTAAAACTTTCTTGTCTCCTCGTTTACAGGTTCCTCCTCATTTGGTTCTTCCGGTTTTTGATAACCGTGATCATTAATATGATCATCTTAGTTATGAAAGACCAAAGTTTCATTAAATGCATCATGAACCATCAACACATATATATCATACATGTTACCCACATCTTCTTGATGATCACTACGACTTGGTTGATTATAATTCACATTATGACTTGTTTCTAATTCAACATTCACTTCCTCCCAATGTATTTACCAAATGTAATAATTTGACATAAATCGTCTATAATATTAATGCGTCCAAATTTTACGTCTCGTAAGAATTTTTTCATTCTTGCAACTAACACGTGGACAATAAAATTAAACCCCGCTACTTTGCGCAATTGACTGATTACTTGCCATATTCATGAATTCTTCAACTCCAGCAATAAACTCCGCGGAAATGTTATTTGTCTGCTCGTCGATTCTTCGGTACATCCACTCTCTCGAATTCCAAGGATTTGTCATACACTACAAGAAAACAGTCGATTTGCGACTACGAGTGTGGTCGCACAAATTTGCGACTGATTTGCTACTAAAGTGCGACTAATTTGCTACTAAAGTGCGACTAATTTGCAACTCCAAACTTGTAAAACAGTTGCAAAAGTGCAATTGCATGTGTGGAGTCCCAAATGTGCGACTATATTTGCGACTAAGAAATGAAGTCGCAAATGCGAGACTACATTTGCGACTATGACTGTGGTTGCAAAAATCTGTGACTAATTTGTGAATGCAAAAGCGGAGTCGCACATGCGAGACTACATTTGCAACTACGACTGCGGTTGCAAAAATCTACTACTGTTTGCGACTACCACTGTGATGGCGAAATCCCTAAACCTCATGCAATCCCAGTTTGGTCGCAAATTTGCGATTACATACGAGTGTAGTCACTAATTTTCCACCAAAGTGGGACCAAAAGTTATTTTATCAAAAAATGAACTGGAGTCCCACTTTGGCCGCAAATTACCAAATTAGTAGGACTGCATGAGGTTATGGATTGTATATTCACTTCGTTTCACCTTTTTATATATTATAATCGTGTATGATACAATATAGATCGTATCAAATAACAAAGCCAATACTATATCTCAGTTTATTATAAAACAAAATGAATTACCTACCATTACTATTAGATGAGTACAACATATGCATTACAATTAAAAGAAAACCTTAACCTTTAAAGTTAATCATCTAATAGCAATGGTAGATGATTCAATTTTTTAATAATAAATTGAGATTATTGAAGTTTTGTATTGACTTTGTTATTTGAGACGATCTATATTGTATCCTAAGCGATTATAATATATAAAATGGTGAAACGAAGGGAATATACAATCCCTAACCCTCATGCAATCTCACTTTGGTCGCAGATTTGCAACTACACTGGTATGTAGTCACAAATTTGCGACTAAAGTGGAACTGCATGAGGTTCAAGGACTTTGCCACCACAGTGGTAGTCACAAATAAGCCACTGACTTTTGTAACCACAGTCGTAGTACCAAGTAACTCTCTATTATATACCTCCTTGACTTAATCATATCCATTCACCTTTATTTTCAAAATATATTAGTATATACATAATTGTATTTGTATGCTTCTTCTCTCTCTTATACAGGACCACTAGAGCCAAATATGACGATGCTGATTTTTTGTGTACCAACAAGGATTGGATGCAAAAGTAATGGAGGAGACAAAACTTGTGTAACATGAAAATGAAGGTTTCTTTCCCGAATAAATTGTTGCGAAAGTCATGGAGTTTCGTAATGGAAAGAAGAAGAAGAGTGTTTGGAGACATGGATATGCAAAAATCAACTCGTTGATTTTTTGGATAGTAATAATAGAACTGATCAATGAATAATAGGATGGATTCGTCCTGCGCAAAAAACCTGATAAAAACCAAAATAAAAGATACCTGTTAAATCAGAGATGTGATGATTCAAGTTTCTTGGATTAATGTCGGTTTAGATTTAACCAAGGTTTGAAGGTTAAAGTTATTTGGTTCAATTTGGTTTGACTTCGGTTTAGAAGTGAACCAAGGAAGAAGGTCTAAAACCCTAGGAGTATAAATATCCAAAACCCTAGTTTTTTAGCATCTTGTCTCAGTTTTAGCAGAGAATTGTTTCCTCTGTGTTTCTTCTTGTTTCTCCATTGTAAAACCCTAGAGCTCGGTTTTTGAGCTTGTATTTTCTTCTTATAATAGTGGATTGTCAGGTATGATTTGACCCCGAACGTAGACTTCATCACACCGATTAGTTGAACTGGGTTAACAAGTCTCTGTGTCAATTTTTCTGTTCTATTCAGATGTTTGTTCTTGTGCAGATGAGTGTCTGAGAAAACAGTGAAGCAGAAGAGTGTTCCGTGACAGAGAGTTGTTGACGAATCTGTAACAAGAGGTTGCAGGGAGAGGTCAGATTCGTAACAGAGTGGTATCAAAGCTTCGGGTTGAAGAGGGGGTTCGGCTCTATCAGGAAATCAAGCAAGATTTGAGGAAAAGCTTTGAGCTTTGTTGCAGGAAACAGAAAGCTGCAAGCTTTGCTGCAGGATCTCAAAAAGGCTCAAGCTTGGTGGAAGAAAAACTAAAAAGCCTCAAGTTTTGTCACATGGTGAAGAAAGATTCAAGCTTTCTTGCAAAATCAGAAGAANGAAAAGCTTTGAGCTTTGTTGCAGGAAACAGAAAGCTGCAAGCTTTGCTGCAGGATCTCAAAAAGGCTCAAGCTTGGTGGAAGAAAAACTAAAAAGCCTCAAGTTTTGTCACATGGTGAAGAAAGATTCAAGCTTTCTTGCAAAATCAGAAGAAAGGCGCAAGATTTATCATAAAGCTTTGAACTTTATCCAAAAGTTTTAAGTTTAACAGATGTCTGATGTTTTGCAGCATAAAGGTGAATGTCACAGATCTGAAAGTGAAAGTTTTGTTTCACATATCTGAGGGTTAAAGTTTTGTTTCAAGAGCTGAAGGTTGATGACTAACAGGTTCGTTTGTGATGTTGAGTTGTTGGAATGAATCAGTGTTCAGTCATAAAGCAAAGAAGAATCAGAAAAATGTTTGGTCTTTATGGTGAAATTGTATTTTTCAGTGAGCTGACGTGAATGATTATTAAGTACAACGACATCTCAAGGGTTTTGAGGTACAATGCAAATGATACGAGCCTGAGGAAGAAGAGGATGTTGTCTGGTTATTGTTGAGGACGCCTTAATAGGAGAAAGGAAACACATGGAGAAAGATTCAATCAAATATGTTGATTTTAGGTTTGTGAAATCTGAAAAATCTACAAGGTCATGTCCAATAATTTGTGAGTGCTACAATGTTGTGAGTTCTGGTTTCAAAGACTTACACGTAAATGTTGTATAATAATTGAAGTGATTAAGATACTAGAGACAGCATAATCATCAAGGAATTCATGTTATTAATCTGTTCGATTTAAGATTGATTGTTGTGGAGGTGTTACACAGTTCTGTGGGTTGCTGATCATTGATTTATGTTCAGAGCAGTCACACAGTGATGTTTGTATGGTATGTTTCTTGTTCTGCATAGAATAAAAGATGAAATCTCGTTGAATCACTATGAACACATGTCAGATTGTGTGTTTGGTTAATCTGCTTGTAGAAGCTAGATGTTGTTGTGATTGTGAATGGTTAGAAGAATAACTGTTTTTTGCACCTATGAATCTCAGGTCTGGGGATGCCTCAGTGGTTGGATTGATGTGTGTTTCAAGGCTATTATAACTATTTGTTGAGGTTTCAATTGAAGTTCAAGAGATGTGCAAGTGGGTGAAGAAACATGTTCATATCTCTGTTAGTTTGAAGACAGAGATTGCTCTACAGGAAAATCAGTGTGTTCATATTTGAGGATGTTGATTCGAAGTGGTGTCTCAGTGGTTAATGGATCAGATTCTTGTAAATATGTTAAGCTCAAATGTTATGATGATTGGAGATCATAATTAAATCATCATAAAGCTTGGAGCAGTCTGGAAAATCCAAGAGAAATGGATTAGATTGCAGTGTTTATTGTCTTTATACTGGTGCAGTTGGGTGACAACAGATGGTTGAAAAGTCTCTAAAAAGGACCAGTCAAAGGTTCATTCAAGAGCAAGTAGAGAGTATCACCAAATTCAAGGAAAACCAGTAAGAGCATGGTTGTGTCGTGGTAATAACGAGTTGCAGTAGTGTATTCATGATTATGAATGACCCTTTGGAAACTGAAACAAGAAGCTGTTGTGAATGGTTGAAGTAGCTGGAGAAATGCCCATTCAAGGTTGTTGATACACAATTAAATGAGTATAAGGTTGGCTTGATTGATGATGGACTCTTGATAAAGCTGATGATGAAATCAGTGTGTTGATGGTAAAATCAGTGTGCTGATGGTGAAATCAGTGTATTGATGGTGAAATCAGTGTGTTGATGGTAAAATATGTGTTATGGAAACCATGAAGTGAAAGTTTTTGGCTCCTGTTTTTTCCAGTGAAAAAGAATCAATAAAGTGTTGATTTTCTGCTTAAAGGTTATCTCTACATAAAGACTCAAGGTTCAGGTTTTCTTACGTCTCGCAAGCTAGTGCTTATGGCTCGGTTTTGGGTGGAGCATGGAAGACACTAGTTTTGGTGAACCAAAGGCATAAGAGTATGCAAAGAAAGTCGAATTATGAGATGTTTAGTTAATGACTAATCAATTTGAGGGTTAAAAATCATATAGTGAAGCATCAAATGAGCAAAGGTTCGTGTGTTGTTCTTCTACAAGGGACTAATGTAGTGGCTGTGAAGTGAAGGAAAAATTATGTCAGACATTGACATGCACTTCAAGGGGATGAACTATGTTTATTCAAGTTGATTGCTCAAGCGCATCACTGTGGAAGTGAATCAGGTGACAGTGTAGAATATTCAAACTTTGAACGTTGAGCAGAATTGCAGAGACATGAAGACTTCAAGAGGGTTTCATGTTTCAGGTAGAGTAATCTATATTTAATTCCAGGTAGAGCAATGCTCAGGAGAAGATTCTGCTCGTATAAGATATCTGATGATGGAAAAGTAGACTCAGAGTTAAGGGAGAATAACTCATTGTTGGGTCAGATTCGTGTTAGTTCAGTCTGGTAAGGAGATGTAAAGCCACGAACAGGGAAGTATCAACATGGATATAGTCAATCCAAGGTTGTTATCAGAGGTTAAAGTCAAACATAACCATGCACCATGCACTTCAAGGGGATGAACTAGGTTTCTGAAGCACATGGTGCATGGTTATGTTTTCTGGAATGGGTGCAAGGTTCTGTTTTCTAGAATGTGTGTAGAGTTTTGTTTTTTAAAATGGGTGCATGGTTCTGAAATTGAATTTGCATGGGTGTTGAAACGATGGTTTCATGTTCTCTTAAGCATGTGGTGCAAGTTTCTGAAGTTGAAACTGCAGGGTTGCAGGTTTCTGAATTTATTTCAGATGGGAAAAACCAAGAAAGAAGATGAGATAGAGCTATGTTTCAGTGGAATCGTCTGGAAGCACGATGCTGAAGGTGAAAGAGATGTGCACATGTTGCATGAATTGCCTCAATGCTGATCTTTGCTCTTAAGATTGTGAGACAAGTGTATCTCTGGTTTGATGAATAACTCATATGAGGGTTGATGTCTGCAATCAAGTGATATTTCAAAGGATGAAATGCAGGGGTATCAAACTATATTTGGAGAATTCAAGGCAATGAGTTCTTGTTTGTTTAAGATGCGTTGTAAGAAGTCTTGGGCAATCTTCTAGGAGGTTAAATCACTTGCAAGACAGTGAAGTGATTGGTAAAATGAGAGATTCAAGGCTACTCTGCAGTTGACTGACGCATGTGCCATGTTGTGTGGTGAATTTTGCAAGCATGAAATTGTTTTGCATGTTGTTTATACAGATGATTGAGCATCATCGGTTAAAGAGATAAGATGTGAAAGGGGCTGTGAAAGGTGTCTCGAGATTATCACACGTTTGATTGATATGAGACAGGTTTTAAAGTATGTTGGTAGTGGGAATCAAAGTTGCTGGTGTTTATGTTTTCGTAGCACTGTTGAACATGATTGTGTTCATGTTATTGTTTTAATCAGAAGTCTGTTTGATCGACTGGTTGGTGTAAATGGTAATCTCAGATTGTGCAAAGGTGTTTCCGACTGTTGGGATTGTTTACATGGTTTTATCAAAACGTTCTTGTTTATGATGTCTACAAGTGATTGAAACTCAAGTTTGAGTGTTGCTACAAGTTCCTATTTTGCAGACAGATGTCTGATTTTTCAGTTGTTAAAATATGTTTTATGGCATTGGTAATGATGTCATGAGATTTGTGTGATTGAATGAAGCTTTATAAGCTGAGCTTTACTCAAGGGTGATTGCTTATGGGATTTGGTGTTGAGTTAACATGTTTGAGGTTTATTAAACTTGTTAATGGTGCTGTTGAGAGGTTTTCTCAAGTTTCCAAGTTGTGAAAAGGTTTGAATCAGTTTTGGAGATTTCTGAAGCTGATCGAAGTCAGAGGTAAAATCCAAGGTTAGTACAATTCGCTAAAGGAAGAAGGTGAAGAAGAAAGAAAGAAAGAAGAAAGAAGATGAAGAAGAAGAAAGCTTGAATCAAGGTGGAGATTGTTAAATCAGAGATGTGATAATTCAAGTTTCTTAGTTTAATGTCGGTTTAGACTTAACCAATGTTTGAAGGTTAAAGTTATTTGGTTCTATTTGGTTTGACTTCGGTTTAGAAGTGAACCAAGAAAGGAGGTCTAAAACCCTAGAAGTATAAATATCAAAAACCCATGTTTTTTAGCCTCATGTCTTAGTATTCACATAAAACTGTTTCCTCTGTGTTTCTTCTTGTTTCTCCATTGTAAAACCCTAGAGCTCGGTTTTTGAGCTTGTATTTTCTTCTTCTAATAGTGGATTGTCATGATTAATCTGACCCGGACGTAGACTTGATCACACCGATGAGTGGAACCGGGTTAACAAGTTTCTGTGTCAATTTTTTTTGTTCTGTTCAGATGTATGTTTTTGTGCAGATGAGTGTCTGGGAAAACAGTGAAGCAGGAGAGTGTTATGTGAGAGAGAGTTGTTGACGAATCTGTAACAGGAGGTTGCAGAGAGAGGTCAGATTCGTAACAGATGAGTGCCTGGGAAACAAAACAACAAAATCGAGCTGTAATCGATAAAAAAATATTAGTTTCATCTTAAAATCCTAAACTTGAATCGAACAGAAGATCGCATGAATACTTGAAATAACCCAAAATAAAATTATATATGTAGATATTTCAATTAAATTTAGTTTTAATATATAAATATTCAAAACTAAATTTATAATTTGAAAATATTGGATACTTTTGAATAAATTGAGTATATTTTAGACCTAAACATAAAAATATTTGAGTACTTTCAGAAAAAATGAATATTTAAGTACATATGAATATTTTTGTGTGGAAAGTAACTAACCAAACAAGATCCAAATTCATTTTGGTTCTTTATGAGTAGTACCTTAACCGATCTGAACCCCGAAAGTAGCGAACTGAACCCAAAACGAAGATGAAAAACTCGAATATGACTTTGATTCCAAGAATCCAAAATCCGAAAGTACTGATTTGAAACCGAAGATCCAGGATGGATAATTATGTAGTTGCAAAAGAAAATAAAAGTTTATATCAACTTCTGGGCAGCGTGTTCCCTTTACCAAAGAAATGTCTTCATCAAATTGAACAACTATGCTCTTCCTTTCTATGGAGTGGTAAAGAGAATGTCTCTTCGGGTATTAAAGTCTCTTGGGCTTTGGTTTGTACAACTAAGGACAGAGGAGGGCTAGGGCTTCGGAGATTAGAACCTTGGAATCAAATCTTCTCACTAAAGCTCATCTGGTTACTATTCTCAAGAAGCAGATCATTATGGGTGGCTTGGATCAACTCGAACCTGATTAGAGATAAATGCTTCTGGACTTTGAATTCAAATTCTACTGGTTCTTGGATTTGGAAAAGGATACTTAAGCTGAGGCCTCTAGCTCAACGCTTTCTAACCTGTCAAGTGGGTGATGGTGCTTTGTCGAGTTTTTGGTTCGATAACTGGACGGGATTGGGCTCCTTATATGATATCATCGGTCCCAATGGACCAAGAGTTCTAGGTGTTCCTCGATGCTCTTCGGTCGCTACAGGTCTGCAGAATCAAGGCTGGAGAAACTTGACTAGAAGGCATCAGATATGTTGCCTCATGCGGGTTTGTTTGCCCGAGACTCCCCTCATTAATCCCAGCGTTCCAGATACCTTCTTATGGAAGCACAGCTCAGACTCAGCTCCCACAACTTTTAGCGCCTCACGGACTTGGGAGGCTCTTCATGTTACAGGGGAAGAGGTTTGGTGAGAAAGTGTGGTCTGGTTCTCTCAAAGGATTCCTAAGCATGCTTTCATTCTTTGGCTTGCGTTTAGGAATCGTTGGAACACGGCAGATAAGTTGATCTCTTGGGGAATGACGGTTGATTCGAATTGTCGGTTATGTGATCGTAAACTAGAGACATTTGATCATCTCCTGTTTGGCTGTCAATTCTCAAGGGATTTGTTCTCTTCTCTCTTTTGGCATCATTCTCTTACTTTACCAACTAATCTCTCTTTCCATAATATTGCTCATTGGATCCAATCGGTTGTTGTTAGCCCTTCTGTTTTGGTAATTATTAAGCTTTCTTTTCAGGTCCTAGTCTATGAGATTTGGCGTGAAAGGAACAAGAGATTTCATACTGGGATACGAAGGTCCGTCACAGACATTGCTAAGGAGATCTCTGCTTTGATGCGTCGCAAGCTGCTCATTTTGGACAAGGCGAATGTTCAACCTGTTTCAGATTATCTTATCACTTGGTTTGGGCAATTCCAACATTAGATGTCTTTGGTGAAGTCTTATGTTCTAAGTGCCCTTTGTTCAAGCTTCTCTCCCAGTTTTTGCTGGTTCTTCCTCTTTCTTTCTTTTTGTTGCCTTCTTTGTATCTCAACTTTCCCCCTCTGCTGGAGTTTATATTTATATATATTTTTATTAAAAAAAAAAAAAAAAAAAAGTTTAGAAATTTTTTTCAANAGTTTAGTAATGTTTTTCAATAATGTGATATGTAGATCTCAAAGACATTTCTACTTCGATTTTTACATAACTAAATCACACAACCCACATTACAAAGAAAGTTAGGTACAAAAACATTTTGAGTAGAAACATTTTCAGAGATACAGAAAGAGCTCCATTAAAAGGGTGAAGAAATAGCAACCCAAATTCGATACGTCATAATAATTATACAAGTACTATGTGGTTCGGTTATTAAATTAATAAGAATTTTCGACAACAAAAAAAAAATTTGATAAGAATTTTAGTTGAACTTTATTAAAGTTAGTTTGATGGATCTAACTTCGGCTAGGATTTAAGAGATACAAAAAAATGGTTTATCGTTTGGTTCGATCGGAAACCTAAACAAATTCTAAAATTACATATCAATAAAACTTTAGTAACCGATTCTACATTCGTAGTTTGGTTCGGTTCTATAATTTTGTTTTGGCTTTTAACCTAAAATCCTATATATAATAGGAGAACGGGAGGAACTCCTGTTCTGACACGTCACCCTATTCTCTCGTTTAAATATAAAGGTAAAAAAACAAATGTTATTTACTTAGCTGCAAAGAATTCTAACAGTTTTGAGATATTTTCTCATCTAAAATCTTTATGAAACTCTTCATCTGCTTTCTTTTTCTTTTTAACAGCTGAATCTCTTTATATGCTTTATTAACTTCTGAAATATTCTCTTTGTTTTAGTTGATTCTTCACCTCCATCTTAACCTTATTCTCTATTTAATTCATAGTCTCAGCCCTGATTCTCATTCATGGACTCATGATGACAATCCGAATCTAATTTGCCTTTTGAGTCAGAGTCATATTTCTGGGTGATGGAGAAGATCCCGCAGTGGCGGACCGGACCAAGACGATGTGCAACGTGTTCAGAGTACGGTACAAATTAGGGCGACTAGAGCCGGAGTATATACCAGCTTCGAGCCTAACGTTCGTGATGGCCAGTCACTTGAAATCTTAGCGGAAAGTAATGGAGCTCCAACGACATAAGGAGATGCGAGACAAGCATTTGCTGAGTCAGCTTTCCTGTGAGAAAATCATGATGGATATGAGATCCAACAGTGACGATTTCTAAATCCATAATAACAAGCACCGATGAGAAGGTTGGGGTAAATGCCTTTTAATCATTTTGAGTTGAATATTATTTATCATACATGTGGTTAAAAATTGAAAAGAGTGATTTGCCCTTCACTGAAAGACTTAATATGATTCTGCTAATTTCATTTGTAGCATTTCAGGCACCTTGTCATCAGGATGGAACTCAAGAGTTTAAGAGGCCAAAACCAAGTGAAACAAGAAACCAAGAATGAACCTAAAAGAAAAACACATGATAGGGGACGCATTAGCTTCTCGAACTTATGGTGCCGGATCCTTCATGTCTTCTCAATATATTCTTCATAACTTGGACTTTGTTCCTCATCCAGCTCATGACAAGTATTGCTCTTCACCCTAAAGTAAAGTCTTCTTCTATCCATTATTAATTCATCATCATGTA
>OVAU01001215.1:0-15677 GCA_900406315.1 Biscutella laevigata subsp. laevigata
CACTGTTTATTTTTGTCGCCCTTTTGATCGCCCTTTTTGGGTGAAGAGAGAGAAAAAATTTTCTTGTTATCTATTTTCTTATTGGTATGAATTATTCTTTCAAGAAGAATTTTTTATTACCTTTAAAGATTTGTTATCCATCAGAGCGTATTTTTATTACCTTTAAAGAAGAAATACATTAATGAGGTTGGTTTTAAACAAGTACAGTTCGTTGCAATTAAGCTTGAGGCTTTACTTTACAAAAATGCAAAAAGTTTACATAAACACATACGTAAAAGAATCACACATCTATAGATCATTGGTTGGAAGCGAACCCATTGGAATAATGTTTTCATTGTCTTTCTTTGTTTTTCCAAATAAACTCGACAGGAATCGTAGAGGCAAGACAGGCTCAGAAACTAGTTTCTTCTTTGACACTTTCAGCTCTCCAGAGCTCTTGTTCGGCTGTAGCTGTGCTCCACAATGGCACTTTGAGAGTCTTGAGAAGCATTTCTTGTGGAAAACCGAACCACACGACGGGCATTTGTTGATTTCATCTTCCTGCTGATAATTTGCAGGTTAGTTTTAAGCGAAAATAAAAGGAAATCTAACGTCATCATGCCGATCAAACACCCAAGCTGAGAGCAGGAGAAGATGTGTAATTTTACTCATATACAAGTCTAATGTAGAGGCTCACCTGGAATGGAAATATTAAGGAGGATGTGTCGTCACAAGCTTGCCGGGCATTACAGGGAACCCCCACATCGCAACAGACGAGGCATTGTTCTGTAATATGCTCTAGGACTTTCCTCCTAATGGTCTCCACGATTGCAGGAAGTGCTGCCATTCAAGGTTAATGTCTTTAAATCTCTTTAATAAAAGTATAAATGCAAGGAAATAGATAAAAATGTTAAACATCAAACAAGTAACAATGTCGAATTGATTGCTAGAGAAAACTGGAATCTGGATTTTTGAAAAAGCACTAGTAAAGAGACAATGACACAACGTGCAACCATGAGGAAAAGTATTATATATAAGCACGAGCCGCAGACACTCATGCACTTTTAACCTTGATTCCAGAAAAGAAATTCACCTGCAAATGGCCCTTTGGAAAGATCAATTAGATCTCTCAAAGCAAAAAAATCAGTGCTCTCAAGAAGGTATCTCCGAGAAGTGAGTCCTTTGTTGAGTGTCTTGCGGAATGGGCACCGTACATATGGAATCATAATGGTTATTCTTTTCCGGATGCTCATAATATGGTTGAGTGCAGGGACCTTTGAGGACAGAAAGGGATTGACCGCACTGACACAAAGCATAGGCTGCAAAATGAGATTTTAACAGACATCAATCATATCTTCAAATAAGTATGAGGTTATATTTAAAGATTCGAAATGAGCTAGTTTATGAGTAAATGCAAATGCAAACACTGGTTCCCAAAAGAAGCTAAAAAAGGAGACTAAGGCAGTTATATTACTTGCACGCCATAAAAAGAAGGAACTAGAGCTTGTTGTCACAGAATCGAACATATATGTTTGTAGTTAACTTTCAAGCTTGTTCAGTTAAATCTACACTTAAAAGGAACCACTCTCTACAATTTAAGCTACATCATGGCTTGGTTCCAGCCCTGGATTTATACAGAATGTTTGGTAGGATAAGTGAATATGCTTGACCAGCTAGTGTAGGCAATTGTTCTACCTCTGCACTCAGTTAGGGCGGAAGGAAATTAATCTGTTTATCAACAGCTTAAATTCAAATAGATGTTTCAAGGGTAATTAATGTCCATAAAAGAGAATAAACTACCCCAAGTATAGCTAGACCAAAGTTACCTGTTCGTGTATGGAGTCCAAATATGATTTTGCCAATTGAGAAACTGGATACCGATTAAAATCCCAATTATGCAACGCTCTCGCTGGCAGGACTGCCATGTCATTTGTATGGCAGGAAGAACAAAACAGTTGACCAGTATATTCACAAAGCCGAGGCTTACCCCATCCAAGAGCTTTCACAAAGTCCCGCACAAGAGTGGCTCCATTATCAAAGTATATGTGGCATCCGGCACATGTGTAATGCTGAGCTTCTAGCAACTGCTTTACTGATTTGTGAGGTCGAATATCAACAATGAACGAGATGGTATTTCCATACGAAGAACTACTTGCAGCAGCAGAGCCTGTTGGAGACATTATAAAATCCGATCCAGAAGAACTAGCATATGTATCTTGAGGGGACAAAAACCGAAGTAACGCATTTGGAAGTGTGGGAAAAATTCGAGACTGGAGAACTGAATTTAAACAATCCTGAATAAGAACAGTTCTTTCAGAAACGGCATTGGGCGATGTTCCAAATATTTTCCTGGATTCTCTATCAACAGAGGCCCAAGGTGTAGGAAGCGTCCAGCCTTGGTCAGTAAATAAAGATGTCAATCGACGGTAGAGGCTATAAAAATCACGATATCTTCTTTCAATTTCCCACTTGTCCTTCCCACTCCAGACCCTTATGACATACACTGTGTATTCCCTCACCCCAACCAATCTCTCACTCAGCGAGACATCACCTTTCTTTTGCTTTACCCCGACTACTTCAACCCTATCAATCTTAAATCGTTGGGAAACTACTGGAGATGAGTCATCTAGACCAGACGTTGTAGCAGTTTGTCCTGCATCCCTGTTAGGCAGAGAGAGACGTAGTTGGAACATTTGATCACTTGTATAAAACCTTGTTCCAGATGATTCACCAGAGTCCAGCAGTATTTCTTCCATATCATGGACAAAATCATCATAGAGGTCGTTAAGCTCTGTATTCTCCTTCTGCAAGATGAGTAACCCAAAACCAGAAAACTTCATTCAAAATAAGAGCATAAAATAAAAAAGAGATAAAAGTAGAATCGAAGAAGTTTACAGACTTCAAGTATCCTTCTAAATGGATAATTAACATATAACTGGGATCCTTCTAAATGGATCATTAACATATAACTGGGACCCTTCTAAACCCTCGGGATTTACAATGTTTAAATGTGAGAGGAGCATAATAAATCGAAATCGAAACAGAGTATGGAAATCCAACAGACTTGGACACAACCCAACGACAAACTGTAATTTGTAAACATAAATAATGTTTCATGTATAAAGCAGCTGACCTTTGGTTGTGTGTATGCGACTTGTAAGGCATTTGTTCCAGGATGAGAATCTCTAGATGATGGCTTTTCAGAGTTCTGCGATGCCAATAGCAGTTCTGAAGTGCACTCTCCAAATAGATTGGACAGTTTTCCATGCTCAGACGATTCATGAGGTAGCCCAACAGATACACCGCCATCTAGGTGGCAAGCCGCTGAAAAATCTTCGTTTTCTAACTCAATTGGTGTTATATCTAGGACGTCGTCAGCACTACAAGATTGAAGGTAATTCATGACCGCATGTCTATCTTCGGTTTGATTGTTGCTAAGACAACTGTCTCGAAGAGATTCATTTGTTACCAGTGATTCAGAAACAACCAAGGTTTTGACTTCGGCGCCCAGGTCTCCAGAACCTCTAGCAGTTATGTTGTCTCTTGCTAAATCACCTTGCTCCCTTTGAGTCAATACAGTTAAATCTCTAGAGCTTTGAATATCTTCAATATTTTCACGGAAGATACCTACATCCGGAGCATGTCTAGTGTTCCCAGTTACGCTTGTATATTCTTCCTCCTTTCCTGCTTGTGCTACAGAAAATGATTTTGTGGATGTCTCTTCACTTTCAGTACACCCTTTATGACGCTCCTCAAACACGTTGAAGTCAAATTGAGTGTCAACAAGTTCTGTGGCTTCAAGCTCAAATTCATCCCAATCATTTGTACCAAAGGCAGTGGAAGAATTGATGAGAAATGGATTATGGTTTTCAGCTTTAGGCTCCTTTTCAAAGGGTAAATTTCGTGGAACATATGTACGAGAATGATCACTTGTACCGCTGAGTGAGTCATCGCCGTCGGAATGCTCATCGTCTATTGAACTTCCTTCTTCTCTATCTACACCACTTCTATGGAATTGCGAATCTGATCGAAGCACAACCTCATTGCCTTCCAATTCAGCCAACTGGTTCACAGAATCCCTTATAGCTTCACCACCGGTCAAATCACCACGCATATCTTCACCACATCCAGTTTCATGGACCATATTCCCGGTGTTTAGGCAGCGTGCACTACCAATTCCACCATTATAATACCCATTCGCGGCACCATTGTCGGAAATCTGGATTCCTCGATCACCAAATCGTGTCTTATCCAAAGAGGAAAGCTTTATCAGACTTGGTCCCAAGCTAAAATTCTCAAACTCAGTGGCTTCCCCAGACAAAAATCCTCCCTTGAAAGAGCCAAAATCAGACTCCAACGAATCGTGAAATGGACCTGTGGAGCTACACATACTTGGCGTTCCCAAAGCAGAACTCGCACTACAATACCGCTCAAACTCTGATTCGCCACATGACGAGTAATGTAACGATGAACCTGGCGAAGCATCCCGGCCGCTTTCTTTCTGCAGTAATTGATCAGAAAAATCTATAGAAGCAACTCTCGAGGATTCCTCTCCGTTGATCATTTCAAGCACTACCAAAAATCAATACCCAATCTAACCGGAGACGGATACTTACACCAATAGACGTAGATCCACCAAAATCAGAAGAAATCGAAATTGATCGACCCAAGTACTTGAGAGAGAAGAAGCAATTAAGGGACTGAGACTTAGATGGAAGATAGAAGCTGCGCAATACGTAATTTATTTCCTGTCTATCAGCTTCTTCGTCGTCTCCTTCGAATTGGATTTTCCAAGAGCCAAACGAAACAAGGCATAGGAAGAAAGAAGCATCAAAGCAAAAGGATTTGCAGCGACGCGGACTCTTTCTGAAATTTTCCACTAATTCTTTTTATTTTATTTTATTTTATTTTAAATAATTAAAAGTTACTCAATATGTAAATATAAATATATTGTGAAAGATAATGTAAAATAAAATTTTGTATATTGATTAACATGTTCTCATCAATTACGAATTTAGCGTTAAACTTCGTATGAGCACAAAGTAAACCCCATAAAATATAGTATAATGTCGTGTATAATAAAGTAATAAAACGATTTCAAAGACTGAATACATAGCAAGAATACATGGTACTGTTTGTTTCTCACTTTGAAGCAAAAATGGCTTCTAAATCTTTGTAAAGTCTTTTAGGTTTGGAATCTGAAGATGAGTCCTTAGAAGAGCTTCCACTTGTCTTTGTTCCCCAGATACTAGAGCTCCAACCGCTTTTGCTCCCCGAAGGATCACTAGGAACCTTACTACTGCTCCTGTCTCTGGTGAAGCTAGCCTTTGCCATTTCCCTTATCTGTCTCAACCATGGTTTGTCCAAGCTACCTGAGCTTCGGCTTCCAGAAGAATTTCTATACCTGTTTTCTGGTGTTGAGAAAGCAACCCCACCATTGCTGCTTCTTCCTTCTAGTTGAGCCGCTGGGATCTTGTTCCTCATCATTTTCTGAGGCAGGATTAGTGCGGCAAGTCCAATGATAAACATCTTGAGACCACTCAAGAATGATCTGTTGATCTGGTCTAACCGCTTTGTTTGTTTGTACAATGAATACCATTCGTTGCTCATCTGTGCAATGAACCCAATCAAGAACAATATGACCATGAATGCCCCGAGTCTCTTTCCACTCTCCTCTGGGAAGTCTTTCTCCAGGAGCATCAGAGACGAGGCTAATACACCGATTTGACATGTTACAGAGATGATCTCTACAAGCTGTACCTTTTTCTTGATGAAAGGCTTCTTCAGGACAAGGAAGAAGAGCTGAAAGGAAGTGATGCTCAACAAGACCATTATGGGAGTTTTCGAGGTTTCATTATCAGAGAAAGCACCAGCGATGATCCCCAAACACACCCTTTTCACAGTTTCGAGAAATGTGTAGTAGATTCTAAGGATCCCAAACAGTTTCTGTATGCAAGGAGCTTCAGCATCTTCTGTTTCATCATCTGATGCGATTATTCGGTCGTCTCTTTGTTTGAGAGGATTGCTTCCTGAAATCTGTGTGAGCATGTACTTTGGTGGACCCCTTAAATCTTCGAAAACTGGACCTAATCTAGTCATATAGACGGACTTCTGTTCTGTTTTCCATGTCCACTGGCCTCTTTTTCCAGGACCAAGGGTCACTCGGATGAGTTCTTGGTACCAGTGGAAATTCTCGCCTTCTTGATGAATCTCTTTATACTGCAATAACTTCCCAAACGTTATCCCGACTGAGAGGAAGAGAAACAGTGCCAGAAGCAGAACAGCTACCATGCAAAGCACAAGGATACCAACAATGACACTGGCTTCTGCAGTTCCATGATTTTTAAAATAGCCTGAGAAAGAGAACGTTTAGTCTTTGTCTTACTGAAACCACTATTCAAATATTACACAGATGCTATTTTCAACGATTGCGCTAACAATACCTTGTATGAGGCTCCTTGCAGCTTTGCAGATCGAAGGTAAGGCGAGAATGAGAAGAAATAGCTCGAATCTTGGGAAGACAAACGCACCGAAACTCCTCTTCTTCTCAGTGTGTGCTTTCTTGAACTTCAGTATCAGAGAGAGAAATATATGCAGTAGTATCAAACTACCTCCAATTATAGCTATCCAAAACATGATCCTATAGAAATCTCTCCACCTATAAGAAAGAAGAAAAAGATAATGGTGAAATGAAACCTTCACAAAATTTTACATAGAAATAAGTACAAACGTGAATTGTAGTAAC
Source organism: Biscutella laevigata subsp. laevigata (assembly GCA_900406315.1). NCBI lineage: Eukaryota > Viridiplantae > Streptophyta > Magnoliopsida > Brassicales > Brassicaceae > Biscutella > Biscutella laevigata. The sequence continues at coordinate 6,725 of OVAU01001215.1, forward strand.
TTACACTGATGGATGCGGTAGACCAAGAATGTGTTCTGCTTCTGGTTTAAGATTTTGGGTCTGTAAACAACTCATACCTCATCAAAACATGAACAAAAGAGTAATAAAACCAGCGCAGAAAAACAACAAAGAAGAAGCGTTGAGGATAATATTTCTTTTCACCTCGAAGAATAATCTGTATTCCATCGCAGTGAGTGGCAATCCGTAAACTGACTCAGCGTTGGTTGCTGTCTGCAGATTAATCCCGTTGTTGTGGGTTTTGGAAATGAAGGAATGTGGACCAATGTAAGGACTTGAGGCCACCATGATCTGTTCGTTGCGCTTAGTTTCCCATGGGTGAGGAAAATAAGGGATTATCCACTGAATGCCTCTCACAAACTCGTAGTACTCAACGGGCAATGTCACCGGTAACCACCTCGAGAGTGCAAAAAACTGAATGTAACAGGCAGTTCTCTGCATTACAACCACGAAGCACACAATACCACTAATTAGTTATGTGATTTGAAGGGAAAAAAGAAGAAGACAAAGGCATTAATATATGTAAACTCTTACGAAAAGATTCCTTGTGGGATCTGAAATGAGATAAGGAGAGGGTCTTGGAAAGGCTCCAAGAGAATAAAGGCTTGTCGTTGAAAGCGTGAGAACTCCCGCAACGAAAGATGTCCCCAAGAAAATATAAGTTGATACCCAAGAAATCGCAGAAGACATCATAGGCACAGAGTCTGAAAGCACAACGTTTTGAATATCATTGGCAGATGCAGAAAAGAACCAAAGTCACATATAAAGTGGTTAAGAACACTTACAATGTTTCACTTCTAGAATGTTTGATGCGAGGTTTTTGTTTCCCGCGACATCCTGAGTAACATTTTCAGGAATCTTAACAGAGATATTACTGGTGTTGGCTTTTACGTATACCATGTATATGCTTCCACTCAGTTCCTCAAAGCTGGCAATTTGTGGAAAATCCAAAAGAATCACAAAACGTATTAGCTTTCTCACTTTTCACTTGGCATCAGAAGTACATTTTAAAATCTTTTTTGAACACACAAACACCACTAACCTGTCAAGATATCCACCTGCGATCGATACAAATGAGGAATTAAACCCGAACACTGGCTTCATGAATTTTATCCAGATAGGGATTGTGTGCTTTCTTGTTCTCATACCAAAGGTTGTGTTCAATACAACATGAGGTCTCTCGGCATCTAAAAAATCATGCGCATACATGTTTCATTTAAGGAGAGAAAAGCAAAAACAAGAACCTAGAAAAAAAAACAAATGTGTCACTTACTCACCGTAAAGAAAAGTCAACGGTGCAGTTGGAGATGCAGGTGTCCCATGTCTACTTCTTATTGATCTCGAGTTAAGGGTCACCGTAACTATAGCACGCTGTGATGTATTGGTCAGCTGAATATAAGAGTTTGAATGTTAAACGAAATAGAACGTATAGCACCAAGTGATCTTGAGGAAGGAAAAAATAAAGAATTAGAAGCACAAACCATAAACGCAAAAAGGCGATTTCCATTGGTTTTTCCATCAATAGGAAGCAAATGACCTTGGTTTGTGGTCAGTAGGCTGTGAATTTCAGCTGAAGAATTCAGTACTGGCTCCGAGAAATACAAGTAAACATTTAGCTTGTCATTATCATTGGTTGCCAGCACTGTCCTTGTTTTGTTGTTTAGCTTAAGTAACTTCTCTGGGACATGAGTACGTAGGTTGACAAAAACATTTCTTCTATCTATATGCCAGGAAAACTTTCAGAATCAGTATCCCTAATAGCTCTGTTAAAAGAAGGTTACACGGAGAAATGAAAAAAAGAGTGAAACCACACTCACCAAAATGGACAAAGAAACGCGAACCCATAACTCTTTTAAAATCGTTACCGGCTGTATCAGAACAGACACTCTTATTCATCACCAACACAATTCTTCCATATTTAGTATTAGGAGATAGTCCCACAAGCAGTGAATATCTGAGATATCTCTCAAGAACAGTGAATGAAGACGGTATAACTTGACCAGGACCGTAGACAAGAAGCTGTGATGATTGTAAATAACCGCGTCAAGAGTAATGAACCAGAAGATGAAATCTCAAAAGATTTGTGACGAATGTAAATAAGGTTACGTACTCACGTCGCAGGAATTCACAGATGAGCAGCCAAAACCTTTTCCACCAGCACATGGCTCAGTAAAAGTAACATTAACTGACACGTTTTGTGCACTTGTAAACGGCATTGATGCCGTCACAAAGGCTGTAGGAGAAACTGTATCTGCAAAGACATACAGCTTGAGTCCAACACATTCAAGAAAATACAAGGGCCAATTAATGGGTTTGGTACAAGGAAATGTGTATTCTGCAATAAAGGGAGATATGAGGATACGAAGAGAAGACGCACAAACCAAACGACTCTGATCTTGTTCAGACAAGAAAAAATCCAGAATGAGAATCAGGGAGGAGGTAAGGAATAGATCTTTACCAACTGTCCAGTTATAGATATTGCAGCCAAATTTAGGCATCCTATTTGCACAGACCTCAAGTGTATGATTACCGTCCAGCAACTTCGAGTAAGCAACTTTTCTTTGTTGGCACTTCACACTTAGATGGTCATCTAGCTGCAGAGGAACACAATGTTATTTCATCAACAAGTTTGATTTGTTCATCAATAATTACAACCCCATGAAAATTCTTTAGAGCAAGGTAAATCCTATCTTGTCATAAAACAAGATTCGATTTCAGACTAAGAACTCTATTCCCAGCCAACACATAGTACTTAGGCGAACCGAGAAATTCAGAACTGGTAAGTCCAATAATAAATGAAAAGAAAGAAATAGATTTTAACCTTGCAATAGAATTTGCAACTTGAACAAGTTCTGTTTCCGTGCTCAAAAGCTTGGAAGGAGAATTTGGCTGAGTTAAATCTCGAAGTAGGAGGAGGTGCTTTCAGGAACTTCACAGAGAGCTCTGAACCATAACAATGATGTAACCTGAAACACGAAAGGGAGAAGAAAACCCAGAAAAGAAAAAGAAGCCATGCACGTTTAAGCAGACCCATTTCTCTTAAACATGCAGCTGAAATCTCAAGCCTAAAACTCTTTCTTGCGCAATTATTAAGACAGAGAAGAAATTTTATAAACCGATCACACCATGAGCTTCAGTGGGTTTATTCTGGACAAAGTGGAAGAAGACATTGTAGCTAGAGATAACAAATTAGTGAAGAGAAAAAGAGAGAGGCAGAGGTCAAAACAAGTTGGATACTTGCTTCTGTGGTCGATGATGGCTGTGTAAGAGAGATAACGGATAGTGTATGCATGAGAGCGATGGGAGAGATACAGTGATTGGAAAATAACAAGAGAGAGAGATATAGACTAATTCCAGAAACAGACAAACTGTGAAGAATTTATTATTATTCCAGGATTGTCTATGACATATTGGTAAATGCCAAAACTTCAAAAACCATTTGGTAAAGAAACAACTAATTTAATCATCGAGTAGTCTTTTCTGAACCTTTTTATTGCCATGTACATAGAATAAAGTTTCTTCAGCTAAGCTAAAATTGGGACAAAGACAAGTCAACAGGAAACATAACTGCAACATGCAACTGTTTACATGATTTAGGGGTTCCTTGAGGGCCTCCAATGGAAGAATTTGTTTTTGTGCTGCCTGAAATAGTAAGAAGAAACCATCAAGAAGCATTAAAGTTTCCTCCTACTGAACATTCAATGTACATGGGACCATCGTTTTCAGATCAAAACTATGAAAGAAAGAGAAATTCTGGGATGTTAAAATCAAGTTAGTAAACAAAGAGGCCCCATCTGATTCTTAATCTGTAATATCAGATTTACGTCTCAACTGAATGTCCTAAAGAATATAGACATACATAGAATTTTCATTCTGAATCATTTCCTCTGAGGTCAATCCTTCTCGGTACTTCAGCTTTTGCTCCATTTTGCATCCAAAGCTGCCAAATCGATGGAGCTTAATTTTTTTCCTCAAAACAGACATTGTCTCAAAAAGTCTAAGCCTTACAGATGGAGAGTGGATCCATTGTGCTTGGAAGCGAAATAGGAATCCTCCAAGGTAGGAACTTTCGGCTTCAGAAAAACGGGCGTTTGGCCAGACCAACTATAACAGATGTGGAAGATGGATTGTTTCCAGTCGTGTAGTTTAAACCCAGTGGAGAAGATAGAAGAAGGCAACATTCTCGCAAAAGGCAGCTTCGCATAAAGATCCTTCGAGAGAACAATTAACAGTTTATTTTCCCATGGAAACGAACGACAGTGTCATATGACTGATTTCCTGCCTATGGCGACGGCGATAGAGCCAACGAGAAGATTAATCGATTGATGAAGGAGGAGGGAAGGAGGATACAGCTTTAACCATATCACATGATCAGCACGTGTTATAATCTTAGCTTACGTCACTTTTTTTTTTCTTTTCAATGTTTTCATCTCTTGTGGAATGAGTTTTACCTAGGGGTGGGATTTCGGATATCGGATCGGATACGGATCGGATATTTCGGATTTCGGATCTTTCGGATATGGGATTTAAGATCCATATGCGATCGGAACCAATTTCGGTTCGGTTTCGGTTCGGATCTCGTCCGTTCGGATCGGATATCGGATATTGAAGTTGGATCCGAAAAATATCCGAAATATTTTTCGGATCAATTCGGATCTAATTCGGATCGGATACGGATCGGATTTTTCGGATTTTTTCGGTTTTTTTTGGATTTTTTTGGATTTTTTAGATGTTTTGCGGATTTTTCGGGTGTTTCGGTTTTGCAAAGGTTTATCGGATCGAATTCGGATCGGATTCAGATCGGATTCGGATCGGATAACAAACAAAATCCAAAAAATCCAAAAAAATAAAAAATTGATTTTTTATACAAATAATTTCGGATATCCATGGATATCCTCGATCCGATCCGATTCGATATCCATGGATATCTAATTCGTGTTCCGTTCGGATATTTGCTCATATCCGAATCCGATCCGTATCCGAATTTTTGGATCGGATCCGGTTCGGATCATTCGGATCGGATAAATATCCTAGCCCTAGTTTTCCCCTCGTTTTTTTCGTCTGAATTATTAAATTAAGAACTCGACTGCATTTAAAATGCATGGTTGCAGTTGCCGTAGTTTGTAGATATATGTGATAATAACTGATGATGTTGTAAAATTATTTGAATGATTAGTTTAATAATTGTAAACGAGTGTATTAGCAGGATCTGTAGAACTGATGCGAGTAACACCTTATAATTTAAATCGGTGGAAACACTGGAACTTTGTAACGAGAAACAAAGGTTATATGGGCACTTTGTAATGAGAAACATTATCGTAGATATATCATTATCTAGATTTTTTTTCCACCTAACTAGAATTTTGTATTTTGAAATAGATTGATATATTGAGTGTACCAAACTGACCACAAAATAGGAGATCATGTTTCTGCGAGCGTTAATGGTCGGTAATGGAGAGTTTTCGTTTTTCAATTTCAACTTTGTTTTCATTTTCATTTAATGAAAAATGAAGGGGTTTCGTTTTCCAATTCGTTTTCTTTCTTAGTTGGGTGGGAAGATTATCAAAAAAATCATGAACTTTCAAATTTGGGAAGTTTAAATCTTGAACTTCGATATTCCTAATTTAAATATCAATGTTTTGTTGACTTTGAAATTTAATTCTGAACTTTGTTTGACCGTGCCAATTTATTCTCGACGTTAAGTCACTTAACAGAATTAGTTAACAGCATTTAACTGCATCGGTTAGTCAAACAACGTTTTGACAATAGAATTTGCCCAAAAAATCGACCAAACCCTCTTTAAAAACACTTCAAATCTGTTTTTTTTTAATTACATGTTTTGAAGACACATTAAAAACATAATAATATTCATAATCAAAATAAAAAAGTTTACAAGTTAGATTCAAGCCTAATAAGTTCTAAAAACATAATAAAGTCTTAAATTCAAGCAAACAAACACACTAAGTTAAAGCATAATAAGTTCATTGTCTTCAACCTTGAAGCCTAAGTTGAACATTGAAATCAAGATCCTAAGTTTCCAAGAAACTCTTCTTGTAATCCTTGTGGTGGTGGTCCTTGTGATCCTTATGGTGGTGCTCCTTGTGATAATTGTGGGTGTAATCCTTGTGGTTGTGGACCTGTGGTTGAACACTTTGGGATTGTGGTTGTGAACTTGGATCATCGTGTAACTATAACAGTTAAAAAGCAAAATCAACAATTAAAATCGCCTAAAAATAGTCTAAGCCATAGAAAAAAAACAGTCATAAAACAGAGACATAAAATAGTCCAAACCATAGATAAAAACAGTCATAAATCGCCTAAAAACAGTCTAAAACAGTCATAAAAGAGTCCTAAAAACAAAGACAAAAACAGTCATAAAACAGCAGCAAAACCAGTCTAAAACAGTCTTAAAACTGCAGCAAAAACCAGCAATATAACAACATCAAAAACCAGTCTAAAACAATCATAAAAGAGTCCTAAAACAGAGACAAAATACAGCAATGGAACGACAGCAAAAACCAGTCTAAAACAGTCATAAAAGAGTCCTAATACAGAGACAAAATACAGCAATGGAACAACAGCAAAAACCATTCTAAAACAATCCTAAAACAGTCCAAACATGTTATTAGAAGTGTGCAAAACCAGTCTAAAACACTCCTAAATTAGTCCAAGACAAAACATGCTATTAGAAGTGTGCAAACTTGATACTTTCGTATTCATCATCGTCCGCTATTGCTCAAAACTTTTCTACCAAATTCTCGCACCCTTATTCTCTACCTAATGCATTTTAATCTTCAATTTCATCTTCATCAAGAAACACCTCACAATCATTTTCAAGTACAAGTGCAAACTCCTCTACAAATTAAGACAACAATTACAACAATTACAAGTGCAAGCAACTACATGTGTTAAACAGATACAATAAGCAGATACATGTAATATAAGAACCTAAACAGATACAATAAGCAGATACATGTGTTAACGAAGACATAAACTTATCTAAGAAAACATGAACTAATCTAAGAACCTGAACTAATCTAAATGAACTAATCTAAGACAATCTAACTAATCTAAGAACCTGAACATGACATAAGCTTAACTAACGAAGACAACAGATACATAACATAAACTAACCAAGACAACAAAAGACATAAACTTAACTAACAAAGACAACAAAGACATAAACATTTACCATCCTCATCAGCATCACCTCTGGTAAGAGCAGCTTCATCTCCGACATCATCAACATCACCTCCGGTAAGAGCAACATCTCCAGCTCCAACATCATCTCCATGTTCGAACGCCGCCGCGAACCGACACCGGAGTTCTTGCATCTTCAAGGCGAGCTTCAATGTCTTCACGGGTCATATTCTTTCGCCTCTTCGAACCGAAACCCTCCGAACTAGAAGCTTATTCCTTGATAGTGGTGACATTCGAACTGGAACCACAATGTTCGAATTTGAGATAAGAAGAATATCTTCTTTGATTTTTGAGAGAAGAGAAGAAGAAGAAGAGATAAGAAATTTTGATTTAGGTTTTTATTTGGAGATTTTGCGATTTAGGGTTAGAATTGAGGATTTTGGTCGAATTTTTTACTAATTTTATTACAAAAACGACACAGTTTCGGATAACAAAAAGCTTAAACGGGATTTAAACGCTGTTTATTAATTCTGTTAAGTGACTTAACGACAAGACTAAATTAGCACGATGAAACAAAGTTCATGATTAAATTTTTAAGTCGACAAAACATTGATGTTTAAATTAGGAACATCGAAGTTCGGGATTTAAACTTCCCAAATTTGAAAGTTCAAGATTTCTTTGACAATTTTCTCTTTCTTATTTTAACGATAATAGTGGGTTTTCGTTCCATAAAATAACGGAGAAGAAGAAATCATTTGTGGACAATGTTTGGTGGGCACTGTTTGATGGACAATGTCGATATGCTACAAAAAGATTATAAGTAATAAATTAGGTAAAATGTTAGATATTTGTATTTTATGAAATTATGTTTATTTGGTGTATTATAGTCCACAAAAAATTGAAAGATTTTATAAAACTCTAGCATTTTGTATTTTGGAAAATTATGTTGACATGTTGCATAATAGTTTATAAAAATTATGAGATTTTATAAAATGGTAAGATATAGTCCTAGAAAACTTTGTAATTTTCTAAAACGCTAGAATTTGTATTTTGAGAAGTTATGCTCGTTAGTGGATAATATCCCATAAAACTGAGAGATTTTGTAAAACATTAGAAGTTTGTATTTTGGTAAAGTATTTTCATTTGAAGTATAATAGTCTATAAAAATAAGAGATTTAGTAAAATACTAGCATTTTGTATTTTAGGAAGGGTGAACGAGCTGTATCCACCCACGAAGTTTCAGGTCACGACTCATCCACCCAAACTTTACCCCTCTGTCTGAAACCACCCATAACGAAAGTTCTATATCTAATTGCACCCAAACTTAAAGTTTAATAAACAGTTCCACCCAAATGGTAAAATCTACAGTTACAGTAAAAATTAGCGATCTAAAATCACGTTTTACATTGTACCAACACAAAATTAAGAATAAATCAATTAGACCAGAGATCTTTGTGATGAGAATCGTGAAAGTTGGGATGGTTGATCATATTAAACGAGAGATCTCTGTGATGAAAATGGTGAAATGATATATCATGTTTTTAACCCCTTTTAGCATTAGTTTTCTATCGTTTTCATTCGGATTTCGTATGCATTTAGAGTCTTTCTAGGTCATTTTGCATAACATTTGCATAAATCAGGTAGGAAGTGATCAAAGATGGAATCTATGTCGAAGGGAGGAACACTTAAAGCATCAAGCCCAAAAGCTAAAGAGTCCCGGACCAGATTCAGAAGGGTCCCGGGCTAGCCTCAATCGGGACACATCCTATTCTCATACCAGGAAAGTGTCCCGGGT
>OVAU01001216.1:3939-15677 GCA_900406315.1 Biscutella laevigata subsp. laevigata
AGAAGCATCGTACGTGACTGACAACATTTAGTCTGGTTCTTTGTGATAGTAGCCAAAACAAGTGGTGACTGTAAGTGGTAGTATGAAACCTACAACTATATATATGGACCGTTATTAACTTAATAATTACAAAACTTTACAATTCTACACACATGTACCTTCTATAAATACCTGACTAAACTGGTAGTCATATACTCATAAAGTCTCAAACTAAGAACAAAAGGCTTTAAATTCACTATCACATATACATCTTCTCTCTCAAGAACCAAGTAGATCGAAGGCAACCATGGCTAAACTCATGACTTCTCTTCTCTTACTCACCATTCTCTTCTCTTTCATCTTTCTCACTATGTCACAAGAAACTGAGTACCATCCAGAAAGAGTAAGTACTGTTATATAATCTTACATTTGATTTCTGTTTCCTCTTCTCTTTCTAATCTTGATTTGATTCTGCTTTCAAACAGAATGGAGCCGGAAGTCTAAAATCATACCGTGAGTAAAGAAATTCTTCTTCTTTTGAATCTCATTTCTTATTACAAAAAGAAAAACTCAAACTAAAACTAGGTTTAACATTTGCAGAATGTGGAGGAGAGTGTACAAGGAGATGCAGCAACACAAAGTATCATAAGCCATGCATGTTCTTCTGCCAAAAGTGTTGTGCTAAATGTCTTTGTGTCCCTCCAGGCACTTATGGTAACAAACAAGTGTGTCCTTGTTACAATAACTGGAAGACTCAACAAGGTGGTCCAAAATGTCCTTAAAGCAAGAAATTAAAGAATAGTGAAGACAAATCTATAATTAATTCTACTAGTGATGATAATTGAAATTTAGTTTTATTTGTCTGTGTTAATTCTCATGGATATTCAGTTTCACACTTCTACTATGATCAATTGATTGTATGATACTTTCGTATTTGTAAGTTGTGTCACTAGACTATAATTGTACGGATATTGTAATCAAGGAATATTTGAAATTTAAGCAATTAGTCTTTGAGTTTATATTGTGATAAAAAAAAAAAATGATGATTTATTTTGGATCTAAAACTTATTTCTAAAATATTTTAGGGTATTGACTCTTTTCCACAAATAAACAAAATACTAATTTGTATTTTTCCAGTGAGTTACAAATTAACAAAAAAGAGTTGTTAGACATGCTTTTAAAGAATCAAAATTACATTCAAAACTACGAAAAAACCTATAGAAAATAATGTAGAATTAGAATCTAAAAGTTACATTTTCACTTACTGGACTTATGGTCGAGTGGGTCATTAGGTGCTTGTGTTTCGCTCCCTGTCTGTACGACTGCGATCAGTTCGAGATCTAGTTTTTAATGGTATTCAATGAGGCGTCTTCAAAGCTTGGTGTTTCAAGCTTCGCCGCTTTCGGGAGTTTGTGTGGGTTTGGACCTGTGTTTGTCTAGCTCCTTTCTGGCCGAAATGGATATCAAAGTTCATCATTTTGAGAGGTACTCTAAACCGCTATGGGAGGTTTCTGGAGCTCGAGTTAGCTTCTTTGATGCGAGACAGTTGTGAGGAATTTGGGTGGTACAAAATCGAAGTTGTCTTGTTTGGCTGTTTGTTGTTAAGCTTAGTACTGTTTCTCTCTTTATGTATTAAACGTTAAATGCTTCGGCATTCTATTATAACTTAGACGACAAAAAAAAAAGAATCTAAAAGTTACATACTCTCTCTCCTCAAAGCTCCCACCTCTCTCTACACTTGCAGACACTAAATCTTCTTCGTTTGTTGGCCGGCGTCCGGTACATCACCGGCGTCGAGCCCCTTTTGTTTGTAAATAGTAGTTTTTCTTTTCTTCTCTCCAACGGTGGTGGTGTTGGGAGGATCTCGGTTACTCGTTTTGTTCTCCTCCCTCACCGTATATACTTTCTCTTAGATCTGTTATCTCATTTGATGGTTTTGATTTATAGGTTTGGAGGAGAAGCAAACTGCCATGACGACAGCTCTAAATATTCATCAGTGGCGCCACTGGAGGTCGATGAAGGTCGTCCCCTCCTAACTGCTAATTAGGCCTGCTTTTGCTCTCTCTCGGGTGACTCTTGCTCGAATGGCTATGGTGGAAGAAGTGGAATCGATCAAAGCCTCAATGGTATTTGGCCGACGACGAAGACTCACGCGGAGAGAAGAATCTGGAGCCTCAGAGAGAGGAAGATTCTGGATTTGGGCCAAAATTTTGATTATAAAACCTATCTAGGTATAAAAAATGGAATTGAGCTTAATGGTGGGCTTGTAGTTATTAATCTAGGTCTTGTATTAGATATAAAGAATAAGCCATCTATTAGTGTTGTATTAGGGTTGAATCTTTCCATAGGGTTCAAGTCATGTGATTGTGTCCCGATTTGGTTATTACCGAGTCAATGGGATAGTGGGAATAGCTTCTGGTTTGTTGAAAATTCCAGACCATTTTCACCCGTTCTACGGGTAATTTCTACTTCTCCGTTGAGAAGTGTGATTCTCTACCTTAAGCCTCTACTGATGATGCTTTTATAGGGTCTTCTTTATCCCCTCGTGGGATTTGTATTCTTATGGTTGGTTTTTCTTAATATAACTCTAATGGTGAAAGTAAAAAAAAAAAAAAATTTACATAAACTCCACAGTATTTGANTCGTGGGATTTGTATTCTCATGGTTGGTTTTTCTTAATATAACTCTAATGGTGAACGTAAAAAAAAAAAAAAATTTACATAAACTCCACAGTATTTGACGATAAAAGTCAACAAGATTCTACAACTATCAAAAGAAATTAATCGTTGTAGTCCGATGACTCTGGACTTGAAGAAAAAAAAAATCAACAAAAGTCATAGCTAGGGTTATCTGAAGATCAAAGACCAAATCAAATCTTGTAACTCGAAGTCCTTTGATTTCCTCCAAGTTGTCTGATAGTAAAGCATTAGCCAAGAAGAGTAAGATATGCATCAAAGTCTCTGTTCTCCTGCCATGGTGTAAAACCTCTGAAACCTTATTTCTTCAGGTACTATCTATTTCCCCCAATGGTTCTTCGTCAATGATGGTCTAAAGCTGAAACCTGTTTCTTCAGATCGATTGAGGTTCTAAGAAAATGTCGGAAAAGAGCTTGCTTTCTTCAAAATTCCTTTTTTACACGATAACTGTTTCAACGCTACTATTCATTCTCACTTCTCTCTTCTTCCTCCAACGCAACGAAGCTTCTTTCCCTTCAAATTTCGTTCGCCAGCTGATTCTAGACATCAAGAACGATGAAATTGGACAAACCGTTACTAAACCGGTTTCATGCAATCAAAACCGAGATGTGTTGAAGGTGTTTATGTACGATTTGCCCTCTGAATTTCACTTTGGGTTATTGAATTGGCACACAAAAGGATCTGAGATTTGGCCAAATGTCAAGAACATCAGTACAATCCCATCTTATCCTGGTGGGTTAAATCGGCAACACAGTGTGGAATATTGGCTTACACTTGATCTGTTAGCTTCCGAGACACCTGAAATCAAAAGACCATGTACCGCAGTTAGAGTGAAGAACTCTAATGAAGCTGATATAGTTTTTGTGCCTTTCTTCTCCTCTTTGAGTTACAATCGGAAATCTAAGCTCAGTGGAAATGAAACCGTCAGTGCTGATAGATTGTTGCAGGAAAGATTAGTTGAGTTCTTGAAAAGTCGAGAGGAATGGAAAAGATTTGATGGGAAAGATCATCTCATAATAGCTCATCATCCAAACAGTTTACTTTATGCAAGAAACTCACTTGGATCCGCAATGTTTGTTCTCTCAGATTTTGGAAGATACCCATCAACAATAGCCAATCTTGAGAAAGACATCATTGCACCTTACTTGCACGTTGTTAAGACTATAGCCAACAATGAGTCAGCTCCGTTTGGGAAACGCCCTGTATTGGCGTATTTCCAAGGAGCTATCTACAGAAAAGATGTAAGTGTTTATGTGTTTAACCTCTCTGTCTATCTATCTATTATTCTTGTTACTGATTCTATCTGTCTTAGGGTGGAATTATTCGCCAAGAACTGTATAACCTTCTTAAAGATGAGAAAAACATTCACTTTGCATTTGGAACGGTGAAAGGAAACGGGACAAAACAAGCTGGTAAAGGAATGGCTTCTTCAAAGTTTTGTCTCAATATCGCAGGAGATACGCCTTCCTCTAACCGTCTTTTCGATGCAATCGTGAGCCATTGTGTTCCAGTTATAATCAGTGATCAGATTGAGCTTCCATTTGAAGATACTCTAGACTATTCAGGGTTCTCTGTATTTGTGCACTCCACTGAAGCTGTTAAGAAAGGGTTTTTGGTGAATCTTCTCAGAGGGATAACAGAGGATCAGTGGAAGCAGAAGTGGGAGAGACTGAAGGAGGTTGTTGGGTGTTTTGAGTATCGGTTCCCTTCGCATCCTGGAGATTCTGTTGATATGATTTGGTCAGCCGTTTCGCATAAGCTTTCTTTACTTCATTTTGATGTTCATAGAAAGAACCGGTACCGTAGGTCTGAAGCTTTTGATAGAAACCAATCGAATTAAGATCATGTATCTCAAACATACCACTTGAAGAAAATACATTTTCTCTTCTTGCTTCATGTCTGTTTTGTCCAAAATTGAGAAGTCACAATCAAATCTTTGAAGACAGTGATCTTTGAAGACTGTCTGTATCAACTCTTGAGCTTAACCTTAGAAGATTTGAGAAGACCGAACATAGAAAGTTCTTAACATCTTGTCCTCATTACTTCATCCAAAGTTTGTATTGGAAATGATACAAGAGACGGTTATAATAATCACAGCTTCATATAAACAAAAACTTATATCTTAGTAGCCAAAGTAATGTAATAAAACCAGGGGATGAATGAGAAGATCCCAAAGCCTTGTGATGCAACATTATCAGCTCATAATTTCAGAACTTTAAGAGGCTAGCGATAACACTTGACCAACATAAACATACACACAATCACAGACTCATAATCTAGCTTCTAAATAGATGGATAGGCGCATTCCTCATATTGTGTAACATCGCTACTATAGACTTAAGAACGATACAGGCTTCAACTTTTTGCAGTGATTAATCACCTCTCTCGCTCTACTGGAGTTGTCTTACCTGCAAAACCAACAACACAGTCAAGAGAATGTGGAATTTCTATGGTGATCTCAAGTAAGATGACCAAAGAGCACACTCTGGAAGAATTGATCTTATAAATCATGTGTTGGTTTTCCCTTTTGTGTGAAAAATAAAAATAAAAAATCATGTGTTGGTTTTTGGCACTAACCGTTTACTTCTCGGGATGACAGAAGAGGTTTCTCCTTCTTCATCCCGGTTTTGTCACCTGTATTTGCGAGTCTCCTTGTTCTTGGAGAATGAGAGGTGATCCTGCCGTTGCCTGAAGATGGTAGCGAGTAACGTCTGGGGACACTGGCTTTCTCAGTCCCATCTTGCTCAGCAGACTTTGGCGAGCCTTGGAGCCTCAGCTTTGCTTTTGCCGATTTGGTTGCTTGCATATAGCTTGGGACTGATGGGCTACTCTGATGATGACCATTACTCTCTTCACGGTCAGTCTTGCTAGTAGCCGAACTCTTTTTTCTGGATTTCTGGTTCTCCTCCCCAGCTGAATTTTCTTTATTGTTTGGTTTGGGAGTACTTTCTTCTTCGGTATCATTTTCCATTGAGGGGTTTTCCTCAACCATGACATTTTCATTGCTGTCAATTTGGTTGACCAGTGATGAATCAAGTGCTTCATTGGTTTCTAACGGTGCAGGAGTCACCTCTGGAACATGTATCTCTTCGTCAAGCTGTTTGGACATTTCTTGCTTTTTCTTTTCGTCACAGACATTCACAGGTCCTTCTGCAGTTTCATGAACCAGCGGATAAGATGATTCAGCTGTCTTCTCCACGCCAAGCTTTGGCTTCTCAACGTCAATATGAGGGGATTGTTGAGGATGGATAGAGCTCTCCACTACAGGATTATGTACTTTCCTCAAGCTACGTTTAACCTTTTCCAGCTCAATCTGAGGATCTTCGACAGCTGGTGGCTCTATTGACTGGCATGAAACCTTCCGGAAACTGCGTTTGGGTTTCTCAAACTCAAAAGATGTCTGTACTGAGGAACTTTCAAAATTTGCAGCAGGAACTTTACGGACACTCCTCTTGTGTTTAGGAGATTCAGCCTCGACTAAAAGCTTGTTCTGAGGTTTTCTGCCCATAGTTTTCTTTGGTTGAGGAACTGGTTTCCAGAAGCATGAGGCTGACCAGTTCTCTAACCAGATCAAGTTTGAGTTTGGATAGGATAGATCATAGGTGTGTACAGGTATCACTTTTGGCGATGAGGCAAGAAGCTGTAAACAAAATTATCCATCAAGATAATTCCACTGAGCCTGGAGACTCCAAAATATAAAAGAAAAATTGTATACAGTCAAATTTAGCTCCCAGTTTGTTTCTCCTCAGTTCATTAGAATAAATAGCTCTATCCACAAGCGTACCTTCAGAGCAAAAGCATTTGCTGTTATTTTCTTGATTCCGAGGTAAGCATCTGTAGTGTTTGCAAGCTTGTTCTCCTGAAAGATAAAAAAGCACAGTTCTAATATGACCGAGAATAAACAACTATTTTCCCACCGATTCCAACTGCAATATCTTCCTGCGCTAATTTTTCCTTTTAAGTGCTACCGTTCACACTTAGCAAGAGAACTTGAACTTACAAAGAATCAAAAGTATAATTACCTGAAGATGCTGAAATCTGCATTTCCTATGAACTTGAACTCCAATGTCAGAATTCCTAATCTCTCTTCCTCGAGCAAATGCTTGCAACCTGACGATTCCCATGACACAGCAAAGAGTAGCAACAGCTTGTCTCCTAACCAGGTGACCACGGATAAGTGCTTGTAGCCTTATTATGCCTTTAAGTGCCCAAAAAGCACGGCGAGCCTTCACACAACAAGCTCCGATCAGGAAATTCAGAAAAAAACACCAATAGCAGCAATCAAGAGAACCAAGCTAACAGTCCAAACAACTGAAAATATTACCAAGTAACCTCTAAATGCAGCCTGCACAGACGTTGCTGCAATCTCTTGTTGGATTCTCTCTGCTTCAGATAGTGAATTATCTTGAACAGGTGCAATATTTTCAAAATCTGTTGGTCCCTCAGGATGTTGTATTTCATGATTTTCATCATCTGAGAACTCTTCAGATTCTACATTCTTTGTCACTAATGTACCACCGCTTCTATCAACGGTATTGGTCGCTGCGATTGCAAACGATGGAAGATCCGATAACACATCTGATTCTTCTACCTTCGTCGTAACCAGTACCTCTTTTCCCCTCACAACTCTCTGCGCACAATAACAAAATTAGAACAAAATAAAAAAAAGAAGACAATTCATGTAATTGCATTGAGCAAATTAGTAGCCTAAAACCAGTACTGTTCCCCTCCATATACTTTCTGACATTTGGACAAGCAATCATCACATATCATAGGAGAATATTGGCAACCGTTACCTCTTTTCCTTTGGAACCACTAGATTTGGATGTTCCAAGCAATNGTTTCTTTCCAAGCAATACACTCTTTAACCATTTCGTAGGCTTGCCCATGATTTAAGGAACTAAAACACCTGCATTGTCCAAGCAATGACATTTAGTAAAGATAGAATCATCTCTCCATCAAGGTGAACTGAATAAGGCTACTACACCCCAACATAAAAAAATGGAAGAAAAATTCATAACAGATCACTGCTTCATAAGTTAATTATAGCAAAATAAAAAGGGAAAACCATTTTGTTGTAATCAATTGTAATGATAAGCCTGAAAAAACATTGAACATTAACAAAATGAAAGAATCAAGAAAGAGCTTAGGAAAACAATGATTACCCTAAAAATTTAACAAAACTTGGCATTTAAATAAAACTAAGGAAGGAGAATTATAGATTGTACAAAACCAGATCTGGAGCTTACATGAAGAAGAACCCTAGAGACTCCAAAATCCACAACACCTATTTTCCAAATGAACAACAACAGACAAACAAAAAGGAAGAACGAAATCACCGACAGAGTTAGGGAGACCTACACAAAGATCTACACTACTGAAACAGTGTCCTAAAATGTCGGTTTCAAGTTCGAGTAAACGTCGGATCTTCGTTCTAAATTCCAATCACATTGAGACACTAACAGAGAGGAAGAGGATATTGCCGTAAATGAGAGAGACAATAGTATATATTTTTGTTTTCAATATATATTTCTAATTTTAACCAAAAAGTGAACGCATGAACGCAAAAAAACTTTTTTTTCTCTTTGTGCAAACCCTAGCCGCCGCCAAGCTTCTCCTCATTTCTCCTCTCTCTTTCCGGCGGCCGGCGGACTATTTTTTCTTTGTCGCCGGTCGCCGTAGTCCCTTTCTTCTCTTTCGTTTTTTCTTTTCGTCTCTGTTTTCCGGCATTTTTTAGCCTCTCTCCGGCGAAGGTGGTTTGTCGTGCTGCCTTTCTTCGTGGCGTCGTCGCCTCCCTTGGTGTGCGGTGGTCTCTGCGAGCTCGTCTTGGTTTGTCCCTTGTCCGTCGTCGCCTCCCTTGGTGTGCGGTGGTCTCTGCGAGCTTGTCTTGGTTTTTCCCTTGTCCGTCGTCGCTTCTACTCCTCTGCTCGTCTTCGCGGCCATGGTGGTTATGAAGGCGAAATGTGTTTTCACGGCGAGTTTCGCTGGCGGTTTAGTGGCAGCCTTGGCTTCTCTCAGGTTGGTTTGTCTCTGGTTTGAGTAGTGTAGCTTCGGCTGGTGCTATGGTGGAGTTTGGTCGGGTCTTCATGCCTGTTTAGTGTGTTTAGTTGTTTGTGTTTCTCTCGGGTTTAGGAGGCTCTATCTGGTTTAGGTATCATGCCTTTGTGTTCCTGATATTGAAACTCGACGGGTCACCGGAGATTCTAGGTTTGTTGGCAAAGGGTTCTTGCTATTCGGGGTGGAGGATTCTTCTAGCATTTAGGTGAGGTTCTTCTTCGTGTTTCTGCTGGTTTAGGCAGTCAAACGGAGTTCTTTTTCGTGCTAAGGAAATTTGCGGCTTCAAAACCAGAGTGTTTGCCGAGTTTCCGGAATCAGGGTTTCGTCGTTGTTGCTCGTGGTTCTTTCGCTATGTTGTTCGTGTGGAAGCAGCACTACTAGCCTTAGGCGTTCGCGATTCATTCAATAATTGGCTTAAGTGGTTATCAGTCTAGTCCTCTCGGCTTATTCAGATCCTCAACCTCGTTTTTAGCTTGTTGTTCCCTCTATCAGTTAGTGTTTGTATCTTGTGGTATCGTTTCTGGAAATATCTCCTTTTTCCGGCTTTGTTTGTAGTTCTTCCGTTCTTTTGGTGTCTGTAGTTGTTGGGTCTATCGTTTCCAAGGATTGCACTCTCATCCGTCGGCCTAGTTTTCGGGGATATCTATGTTTTCCGCCGGCTTTGGTTTGTTTTTTGAGGTTGTCCTACCGTGTACCAAAAACGCATCCTACCAGGATCTGATTTATTATATTTTTAAGATGACAAAAAAAAAAAACCAAAAAGTGAACGCATCTCCATAACTCGAATCTTACGTTGTTGATTTCTAACCGTTGGATCCTCTCTATTCTAATCTATTATATTAAAACAGGATTTATCTACTTAAATAATCATAATGAACTATATCTTAAATAGGTAAATTAAATTACATAGGTTTCTAACCAATAATAAATATATCTTATTTATAATGAACTTAATTATTTAAAATTTGTATTGTTAGGTTCACCAGAAAAAGAAAGATGAATATTGTTACAACTTACTAGAGAAATATTCTCTGAATAAAGAATAAAAAAATGAAAACCCTATAATCTATATAACAAACGTAAATTTCAAAAAAAAAATCTATTGATAATCACTTAAGGAATTAAATTCCTTCACAGTAAATATCTTTAAATATATAATATCAAATTTTCATCCTAAATAATCACTTAAAGAATAAAAATCTAACTTTTGAAGAAGTTTTAGTAACTAAAATAAATTTAAATTTTTATCTTCTTGATAATCATAATTAAAAAAATATATGGAAACTTATATTGTCAAGTTACGAAAGAAATATTATATGCATAATAAACGTAAATTCAAATTGTTTTCTTATTGATAATTACGTAAAAATTAAAATCTATATTTAAACTTATATGAGAATTATTCTCCAAACATAGAACTAAAAAATAATTATATATATACATAATTATGATTCCTTCAAAATAAATATCTCTAACCACGTAAATTCAATTTTTATCTATTATATTATATAGTTTATCTACCATAAAAATATTAATTATTAGACAAATTAAATTATATATTTATAATCAATACTTTATGAATAATAGTATTATTATCTATATTAAAATTATTTTTTCGTTGTTTGGTTCTCTAGAGTAATATCCTTTGGTATATTCCAAAACAAATAATAAATATCTCTATAATAATTGTTTTTATATACTTCAAAAAACCACAATAATTTTCTTTCCATACGATCAAATTACAAACAAAATGTTTATATTCTTCATCATCACAATTTTAGCGTCCATGGTTTATAAAATTTGTTTTGGATAATAAAAGATTTATTGCATTATAAATTAATTTAAAGATAACTTTTAATTAAAGAGTATACAATTTTGATTTTGAAACTTTATATCTAAATTATTACACGTTTTAATTTCAATATAAATTTTTATCAGAGAATAATAAATTTTACTTATGATTTGAATTTACAAAATATCTTTATTTTGTCACTTTTTAATTAATGAGTTTATAAATCTCATATATAACAATATTTATTTAAATTTTGTATTTAACATATAATCCCATTCTATATTTATAACATCTAAACAATAATATTAGTATATCAAGGATATTTATCTACGTCATAAATATACACAGAGGTTTTAATTGAAATCTTTTTTTTTCATAACTATTGAATATAATATACTAATATTTAATTACATGAATTATAATAATTTTATGTATCACAAATAAAACAAAATAATTGTCCCGTATTTAATGCGGGCAAAATCCTAGTTAACTTTTATAGAAAATATCCGAGCTCAAAGAAAGAAAACGTTAAAAACAAGAAATTTCGAAAATGAAAAGCTATTAAAAAGAATTTAGAAAAGTAAAACATTGCAGATAGTTTAGTGAACAAGGAATTGAAACTGCCGAAATTGTGTAGTAATTGTCGAGATTAGTTCGAGAACAAGGGTTAGAATTCCCCTACGTGGAAAATGGAGTGAGTGACTTGCCATTATCGCCATTCGGATTCGAGTTATGTTGGGAGGAATGATTTACGTCTTTAGTGAGGTATTATCAAAGATTGACTATAAATTTCGGGGAAGATTGTGGGCCGCAAGGTTCGAAACTCTCACGGACTATTAAAAAAATAAAGAATGCCGCTACGTTCATATGAAGCATTCGTGTTGAATTTACATTTATATCCAAATACTAACTTGACGCAAGTGAGGCGCATGCAAATTTTATTATCCATATAAATCAACGGCTACTTTGTGGAAGTTCAGTGTTATGGGTTTAAAGGCCTAAGAGCATGTACACTTGGGTAGTTCCTTCGAGGGGTTCTTCGTATTTAATTAATAAAAAATATTGTTAAGTATTGGTTGAAGACTTTGGAAATTTAGAGAAAAAATAGGGCTCCAATGGTAAAATTAATTTGAGGTTCTTAAGATTAAAATATTTTTTTTTAACTATAATATTAGAAAGAAAATGTAATTAATTTAAAATTCTTTAAACTTATA
>OVAU01001217.1:3851-15675 GCA_900406315.1 Biscutella laevigata subsp. laevigata
ACATGTTCGTAAACTTTGTTTTGTTTGAATTTCCATGAAATAAAAAAGTTTTCAAGCTTAATTCAACAGTTACGAATATTCACACCAATGTAATTTTTGGAATTTTTTTTGTAAAAATCACTAAATGTACCAAACTTGTGATCAAATTTGAATTATTATTTTTAAAAGAACACACCACAAGAAAGTTATTCTATATATACACATACATTTTAGGCGTATGCTCTCAACTTCCAAAACGATTCTCTAATCTTTGATCTTCGACCTTCCATTAGAAATGGGTGATAAACTTCGATTATCCATTGGAATTTTGGGTATTTGCCTTTCGATATTTTTGCAATATTAATCTTTCTTTATATATCCCATCTTCTATATACTATTTATTTACAAGAAACAATCTTATTTATGGATACTCTACAGGAAACGGAGCTTCCTTGTTGCTCTACGCAGCTCCCATGTACGTAAGAATAAAATAGCAAAATTAAATTGGAAAATAATCAAGAAAGTGGAATATAATTTAATGTTTTCTTAATTGGGGTTGTACGTAGATTAACATTTTCAAGGGTAATAAAGAAGAAAAGCACAGAGGAATTCTCATGTTTACCTTACGTAATGACACTCTTCAATTGTTTGATTTATACTTGGTATGGTTTACCAATCGTGAGTCATCTTTGGGAGAATTTTCCACTTGTTACCATTAATGGAGTCGGTATCTTTCTTGAATCAATCTTCATCTTCATATATTTCTGCTACGCGTCTCCAAAAGAAAAGGTATTAATTCATTATAGCATCATAGGATAATACTTTTTTTTCTTAGTTGGTGAAGGTGAGAGTACTCATGATGATGATGATGATTAAAACATCTTGAATCAGATTAAGGTTGGTGTTATGTTTGTCCCTGTAATCGTTGTGTTTGGGTTAACGACGGCAATCTCAGCCGTTGTGTTTGACGACCACCGTCATCGGAAATCATTTGTTGGAAGTGTTGGCCTCGTTGCTTCTGTCTCCATGTATGCTTCTCCTCTCGTCGTTATGGTAAGCGATATGAAAATTAATCTGCAATTTTGTAATTTGGTTTCGGTTGATAACCGAATCAAAAATACCAAACCAAATTGGATTTTGGTAATTTTGGTTTGGGACCAATTATTAGATTCGGTTATCAATTTGATTCATTGAATAGAATGGTTACCCGATTTTTGTAAATAAAAAATCTAACCAAAATGATAACCGATCAAGATCGATTTAATAAAATTAAACCAAAAGTTATATAAAATTAATTATTGAACCCAATAAATAATCAACATAAACAGAAAATGGTACATAATTTTAAATTATAACCAAACAAAACTAAAAGAGAACCAATTTTTAACGGAATTGAATCCAAATTTTAATGGATTATTTTCGGTATTTTATTTACCAAAAACTCGAAAAACTAATTTGAAACGATCCACAAAATATGAATCATAAAAATCATAATATTGTGGACTAAAAGTTCTTAAATCCCATGAATGTTTTGGTTTTGGAAGAAAATAATTTTTGCTTCTATAGGGATATGCAAGACTTATTAGTTATATGTTATTTATTACAAGAACATATAATCATGGATTGAGCTAATGAAATGTGAATGTGTGTGTGTGTGCAGAAAAAAGTAATAGAGACAAAAAGTGTGGAGTACATGCCGTTTTACTTGTCCTTCTTCTCGTTTCTGGCTAGCTCTCTTTGGTTGGCTTATGGTTTACTCAGCCATGATCTCTTTCTTGCGGTTCGTTTTTCTCCCCCTAATTCACATCCTTTTCTTTAGTTTCTTTTCTTATTTTAACATTCTAGTTATAAAACAATTTAGTCAATTGGGCTATCAGCGTCTAAACAGACATATCCAGTTATGACCGATATTTTTGTGGACAAATTTGATTTAAATTCAGTTATGATCACGTTTATTTATATTCGCATCCATAAATAATTATGTCCAAATAGATTTATCCGCGGACGTCCATCGCAAAACAATGTTATGATTATTGGGTATATTCTAGTCTAAACGGACATTACAAGTATTGTCATGATCATGTTTTGTGAAAATAACTTCAAATAAATTATTGAGATGTTCGTATAATGAAATGATCATTTGTATAAATATATGTATAGTCACCGAATATGGTGGGGACTCCATTGGGAATTCTACAACTTATCATCTACTTTAAGTACAAGAGTAAGAAGGAAATACCAACAACAATGGTGATTAGCAAATGGAATGATGAAGAGAACAAGACCAATAATCTTGAGCTTGTAGTTGACGTTGAACGTGGTGGTGATGCTAATGAGAAGAACAATGGATGATATAGTTCAATTTGATGTGTTTTTTATCTTCTCAAAAAGCTCATTTGGTGAATCCAGAGATTTCATGTAAAACATCGCAGGTGTTGTACGATCATTACATGATGTTTACATCTCTTTTAAGTTAGTCTTGATCATGTGATGAATAAGGAGGAAAGATCATGCGAAGATTAAGATCCATGTGTTTTTGCCTTTCTCTCAATTTTCTATGTTGAGATCAATATAGTATATATACAAATATGAATGTTTCGACTAAAAATGTAAGAAGTACAAATGTATAATTAATTATTTAATCATTTGATATTTATGATGGATTATTGATAAGATTACATTATATGTTATATTAAAACAGAATAAATTTATCACAAAAGTTTGAACTATTTTATTTAGTAACTAGATAAATATTTTGTTACAACAATACTATTTTCCTATAATAACTATAAAAATATTACTACAATAATTTAAGATTTAATAACTACAAATATTGAATAAATATACTTAAGAAATATTATTGGCATATTCTAAAATTGATATACAAATCATAATATCTCTAAATTACGATTCTAACAACTAAAAAGTATTAAAATTTTATAATTTATTCAATTAATAAATTTATTATTTTCATTTTTACAGCAAAATAATTTCGAATCATTTAATATTATTATAGATATATAACCTTCATATTTTATAGTTAAAATATTAAATATGAATCTTAATTTGAAAATAAAAAAATATCCTCACCAAACATATTCAACTCTAATTCTTGAATATTTTGGACGGTGAACTTCTATAAATAGGTTTTATCTATCGTGGTTTAATCCACAATAAAACACCATTTGTTTCAAATTTATTTACCGATTTTATTTCATTATGCATATTAATTTTTTTATTGCTGCGTCATTTTTTCTAGATCAAGCTTTTATAATACAATTTTTTTTTTTGTCAAATTTTTGGGCCACAAATGGGCCAGTCCACTAACTCAAACTCTCATAGATGAGAGGAGCAAATGCTCTCACGGAAACGCGAAGCCCCGACCTGGTAACAGTGATATCATGTGTTTTACCANCAGATCAAGCTTTTATAATACAATTTTTTTTTGTCAATTTTTTGGGCCACAAATGGGCCAGTCCACTAACCCAAACTCTCATAGATGAGAGGAGCAAATGCTCTCACGGAAACGCGAAGCCCCGACCTGGTAACAGTGATATCATGTGTTTTACCACTGGACTAACGTCACCTGTTAGCTTTTATAATACAATTATCTCACCTTAAAAAATTATTTCATTACTTGAATTTTTTTTTTATTTCATTACTTGAATTTTTCTTATTTCATTAATAATATATTTTCTATTTTATTTTTCAAATTCATCAGCCGATTTTATTTTGTCGCAGTGTAATTTTTTTTTCACGGAAGTAATAATGGGCCATTGAGAACGCAAAAAGCCCATATATGTATCGGCGTTTAAAGAATCGGCGAGATAAAATTCGCACCTTTGGATTCCGCTTTTCCTCCTTATCCCATCTTCTCTTCTCCTTCTACACATCTTCCCCAAAACGAAACCCTAATTTTGCTGCTAATTTTCCGAATCAGAGAGTTTCGCCTCAGAGGATTCTTTAGGTAACATGAATTCTTCGTAGTAATTTGTTCATCTTGCTCTTATGTGAATTTCGCCGGTAAAATCATCTCTTATAACTTAATAGACTCCATCGGCTCGATATTGTCTCTTCATCAGCTCTATATTGATTCTTAATGAGCGTCAATTTGTAGAATTTGATGAGATCTAAGAGAGTTCGTCATTTTCTTGCCCCTATTGCATCGAGTTCTGTAATTATAATCTGTTTTTTTTTCTGGTTCGTTGTGTTATTCGCAGCTGTAATATCGCTAGAACAATGTCTTCCGTTTCAAGCCAGCCACAGTTTCGTTACACGCAACCTCCTTCTAAGGTTCTTCATTTGAGAAATTTGCCGTGGGAATGCACCGAAGAGGAGTTAATTGAACTCGGGAAGCCCTTTGGTCAGGTTGTAAATACAAAGTGCAATGTTGGAGCCAATCGTAATCAAGCTTTCATTGAGTTTGTAAGTGAAAATTATTCTAAAGTGATAACAAGATTTACAGGCAGTTGAGCAAGTTTCGACTTTATGCTAATGTGCTTAATGTTTGTGTTCTTTCAGGAAGATTTAAATCAAGCTATACAAATGATTTCCTACTATGCTTCTTCATCAGAGCCTGCTCAAGTTCGAGGTAAAACTGTCTACCTCCAGTACTCCAACAGGCAAGAAATAGTGAATAACAAAACCACGGCAGATGTTGTTGGAAATGTCCTTTTGGTTACAATCGAAGGCCAGGATGCTCGCATGGTCAGCATTGATGTATTGCATCTGGTAAGTGGATCACACACCTATTTGGTTTCGTTTGAAGATGCAAAACATATTGCCGTAGACATTCTGATAATTAGGTTGTAGGCTGTCGTGCTTTTGATTTCTTTTGACATGAATGTGAATCAGCAGGGCCATGTCAAGGCAATATCTTCAGTCGCAGCCTAATGCATTAGGAGAAAGAGCACGTGTGTGTTTGTTTCCTTTCTCCTTTCCCTGACACTGCCTCTTACTTCCCTACTCTTTCTCCCTCACACTTCCTTTATATAAGATACTCTAGGATTAGTAATCTATGGTCTTACATAGCAGTGGTTAATATTTTTTATTTTATATGATAGAATGCAGCTCTATCTGCACATCTCATGTGATATAGAACTGTATCAAAGCTTATGTGGCTGTGATGAGTTATAGTTTTTAGCTAGAGGTTATCAATCTAGTAACCTATCGATAAGTATCTTGTTTCTAATATGATTGTTTGATGTGTTGGAAGGCATATCTTTTGCCTTTCAGAGAGTCTAACCCGGCGTCAAACTTGTCACGTCATATTACGTTTGTTTAAATTGTTCTCCAATTTTTTTGTGATGCTGTGTTAATTTGTTTATAGAGATTTAACCCAAACTATATTTGTCTTGGAATGTTGCTGATTTGCAATAATTATAGATGCTACAGTGGAGTTTTTAAAGTTGACTTTTTGGTGTTTTTCTCTGTTAATCTAATTGCTACTTTGCAATGCAGGTATTTTCAGCCTTTGGGTTTGTCCACAAGATTACTACTTTCGAGAAGACAGCCGGATATCAGGTACATTTACCCAGCCGACAATTGCGTTGTGTTTTGTTGTTTTCTAGTTATTGTCCTCATACCTTTTTATTGTATGAAATGCTCTGTAGGCACTGGTTCAGTTTTCTGATGCGGAAACTGCCACCTCTGCAAAAAATCACCTCGATGGAAGAAGCATCCCTAGGTGACAGTTGTATTAAATTTTGACACGGTATTTAGTCTTACTGTGAAGGGTTGCATAGTTCTAGGTATTGTGTAAGGTCTGACATTTGTCAACTTTTCAAGCCCTAGTTATGTATGGTGGGCGTTGGTAGTTGTTGGAGAACTAAGTTGCATTTTAGTGTTTTCATGTACGAACCCGGGAATGTACTGTATGCATTGGTAGATACTTAGAAAGAGGATAGTCGTTTCTTGTTATCGTGTGGCAATCCAGAAAGACTTTGTATTTTGAGATTTTATATGTTTTTCGTATACTTGTTTACTGAGTTCTCTTTTTGGACATCAGCTATCTTCTCCCTGAGCAATTGGAGCAATGCTCTCTTAAAATCACATATTCAGCCCATACAGATTTGACTGTCAAATTTCAGAGTCATCGGAGTAGGTATGTCTATTCACATTGTGTGGTAAGACATGTTTTAGTTAACTTTGTGATCGCCTTGCTTCTGCTATCATAATTACTTAAAGTGCTTCTTCTTTATATTTTCAGGGACTATACTAATCCTTACCTTCCTGTTGCTCCATCAGCCATTGATAGCACTGGTCAGGTATGCGCTATGGGAACAGGCTCTTACTGGAAAAATGCATTTATGATTGTAATTTGTAAATCTGCTGCTTGCTACATAGTTGAATCTCTTACTACTTAGACAAAGAAATGCATGGAAATTCTTACGTCGTTTATTGTTCTAACTATTAAAAGTGAAAGATTAATATGTAGTTTTACCAGGTAGCTGTGGGTGTAGACGGGAAGAAGATGGAGCCTGAAAGTAATGTTCTTCTAGCATCTATCGAAAACATGCAGTATGCAGTAACCTTGGATGTTTTACACACGGTAATATTCCTGCCTCAGGCTTGAACTCTCTTTGAATCTCTCTGGTTCTGAGAATATTAATTCTCTCTTCTTTGTTTAATTAATGATTAGGTCTTTGCGGCTTTCGGGACTGTTCAAAAGATTGCAATGTTTGACAAGAATGGTGGATTACAGGCATTGATTCAATACCCAGGTAACAAATCTTATATGATATGCTATGTGTCACTGTCATTGATGTGTAAGAGCAAATTCTCAAATGAGCTGTCGGGTTTCTTTCAGATGTGCAAACGGCTGTAGTGGCAAAGGGAGCATTGGAAGGACATTGTATTTATGATGGCGGATTTTGTAAACTCCACATTACCTATTCACGCCACACCGACCTCAGCATAAAGGTAGTAGTTACGTAGTTACTTGGTATTCTCTCTTTTTAACCGTTTTTAAAACTATGTTCAACACTAAAAACAACCTTTTGGGTTTATGGAATTTTGCAGGTGAACAATGATAGAAGCAGAGACTACACAATGCCTAACCCGGCTGTTGCAATGGCTCAACAGCCTACCCAGAATCCATACGCCGGCAATTCACAGCAATATCACACAGCAGGTGGCAGCAACCCCCAGACGCAACCACAAGGTGGGTGGGGCCAACCTGGAGGGCAAGGTTCAATGGGAATGGGTGGTGGTCACAATCCATACATGGCACCACCGTCTTCTGGCTCAATGCATCAAGGTCCAGGTGGTCATATGCCTCCACACTATGGTGGTCCTGGTCCAATGCATTATAGAGAATGAGAGTCTTCCTCAAAGTGGGAAGACAGAAGTTGTTTTAGTTTCCCCTCTTTATTTCTCGTAGCTCTGTTTTGTTTTTTTTGTTGTTATTGGAACACTTGTACTTGTGTCCAAAAAAACATCATATTATTAAACTATTCGCTGATTATCATCGCCAGTTAAAATGTGTTATAAGAACCTCAATCTCATTTTCCAAACTTTCTAATCGTCTTCAAGTGAAATAATGGCTAAAATTGTAAATAATCTGGATAAGGTTTTTTCTAACACAACTGTCTCTCATAAACAATTTACAAGAGGATCTTGTGGCTCCCAAGTCCCCAAGTAAACTCTTTCACTTTTGATAAAAGGTCCAAGGAAGAAGAAGAAGAAGATAAAGGATTCAGAATAACCCTAACTGACTCCAATGTCTTCTTCAACTCTTCAAGCTTCTCTTCTCCTTCGTCCTCCTCTTCATACATCTTCCTTCAAGCCTCCTCGTCCTCTCTTCTCTTCTTATCCTCTACGTCTACATCCTCAAACTCTCTCTAGTTTCTACCGTCTTTCTTCGATTCTTCTCAACTCTCGATTTCATCCCCTTCCTTGCTCGTTGCGCCAGGACAATGTCACTTCTGATTCCGATTATCTTCCCGAGGACCCGGCTTTTGCTTTATCGGAATCCCGGAGTGGAGATATTGATGTGGAGGTTACGGATTCAGCAGAGAGTAGATTGGTTTCGGATACGGAAGCTAAAGAATCAGGGATGATCGATACAACTGTAGGTAGCGAGGGGGAGAGCCAAGGCAACCTTGCGGCGGAGATGAAAAGTGAAGGAGGAGAGGCGGAGGTTAGTAATGGAGTAACGGAGAGTACGGATGAAGAAGAGAAGAAGAGCAAGTTTCCGATTGTAGTGTTGCTGATGAGTTTATGGGCGGCTATAAGGAGAGCCGTGGAGAAGGTAATGGAGTGGGAGTGGCTGAGCTTCTGGCCTTTCTCACGTCAAGAGAAGAGGCTCGAGAAACTCATCGCTGAGGCTGACGCCAATCCAAAGGACGCGGCTTTACAAGGCGCTCTCTTGGCTGAGCTAAACAAGCACATGTATGTATATATTTTTTCAGTGAGACTTGATTATTTGCGTAATTGAGGAGTTAGTGTAGTTGAATTCAGTTACTTTGTGTTATAATTTTGTTTTATTTGCTTTCAGTCCTGAGGCTGTAGTTCAACGGTTTGAACAAAGGGAACACGCTGTGGATAGTAGAGGAGTTGCTGAATATATTCGGGCTCTTGTCATTACAAATGCTATTGCGGAGTATCTTCCTGACGAACAAACGGGGAAGCCTTCTAGTCTTCCTACACTGGTATTCTTACATTTCTTCTTTCACCATTACTAGGATTTGTTGTTCTTTTATCTGTTTTCAGGTGGTCTGCTCTTCGATCTCTATGTTATTCACCTACTGCCTCTTAGTGTTTATAAAACATTCTTAAAAACTTTATCCGCACCCCAACTGAGACTCTCACATCTTTACTTAACCTGCTTTTTCTGTTAGTTGTTTATGTTTCTAAAATGGGGGCGTTTTTTTTTGTAATAATCATTGGTTTATGTGCAGCTCCAAGAACTGAAACATCGTGCAACAGGCAATATGGAGGAATCATTTGTGAACCCTGGTATATCTGAGAAACAACCGTTGCATGTTACTATGGTATGTGTCTCTTGTATTGTCCATCTCGTGTGGTTAACTAAGTGCGGATTTTCATAGGTAGGAATGGTTCATATATCTTCTGTTCTTAATGTGTGTCTCTGCTGTGTTAGGTTAATCCTAAAGTTTCAAACAAATCAAGATTTGCGCAAGAGCTTGTCTCTACGATCTTGTTCACAGTTGCCGTGGGATTAGTGTGGTATGCATCATTTATTTTTCATTTGAAATTAATTTATTGATATATTAATTTTAGATAGCACAGGCAGGTATGTTGCTTATGCATAGTTGAATTCGTTCTGCTTCTCCATTTTAGTACTGTTGTTCTTGTTAAAATGGAAGTTCCATGTTTAGGTTAATGGGTGCAGCTGCTCTCCAAAAGTATATTGGAAGCCTGGGAGGAATTGGAACTTCGGGCGTTGGTTCAAGTGCTTCATATTCCCCAAAAGAGTTGAACAAAGAAATAACGCCAGAAAAGGTAAAGCTTTTAACTAAAGTTGAAGTAGTAATCTTCGTCACTGTAAACAAGGAGTTTTAAGTAGTTGAAGTAGAACTGCAACTTGCAAGGAACTTCATAGCTTTAATTGTAGTGGCTAAACATATTGTAAAAGAAGGATATTGCAAATTAGTTGCATGATAGCATCCTTCTTGCCTGAGGTAGTTATTGTCTTTTTGAATCCTGGATTATCCTCTTTATCAATGCTAATTATCCAGTGAAATACTTATGTTCGTGTCGCCTTTGAAACCAATGACTTTCTACGAGTGGCGTGATTGTGTCTTCCCCTGACAAGTTTACTTGATGCAGAATGTCAAAACATTTAAAGATGTAAAGGGTTGTGATGATGCAAAACAAGAGCTCGAGGAGGTGGTAGAATATCTTAAAAACCCATCAAAGTTTACCCGCCTAGGAGGAAAGTTGCCAAAGGTATATATTCTCGAATTCATGTTACTGGGCATTTGGTGTCCCATCTACTTAGAGTTATAACTTAATTGTTTGTTTCCAGGGAATTCTTCTTACAGGGGCACCTGGTACAGGAAAGACTTTGCTGGCTAAAGTAAGTTCTTATATATTCGTCATTTGTTGAATGGGGTTAATGTTAAAGAGCTAATAATTTCATTTATGTGTGTGCCTTTCAGTCACATCCCCACTTAATCGTAAAAATCTTATTAAGCTACCGATACTTTGATTGATTGCGATAATCTGACACAAATTGTTCTTTTAAGGCGATTGCTGGAGAAGCTGGAGTACCCTTCTTCTATAGAGCTGGATCTGAATTTGAAGAGATGTGAGCCAATGTTCTAGTTGTCTTATTCTGGCATATGTCCTGAACAACATTATCATTAACTATATATTACCATCAGATGGTTTCTTCAGTAATAGACAATATCATGTTTTCTTTGGTTGACAGGTTTGTTGGGGTAGGAGCTCGACGTGTGAGATCCTTATTTCAGGCAGCTAAGAAAAAGGTCTGACTCAACCTGTCATTGCTAATTTCAAGAGAGTTATGTTGGTTAGGCTGGGAAAACTCTTACCATGAAATGAATGAATCTCAATTTGCTGACAATCATGTGTCACAGGCACCTTGTATCATTTTTATTGATGAAATTGATGCTGTTGGATCAACGAGAAAACAATGGGAAGGACATACAAAGAAGACATTGCACCAGCTACTTGTTGAAATGGATGGTTTTGAGCAGAATGAGGTACTTGTTGATGAGGGATAGTTTGCCTTGTTACTTCACCTAGTTTGCAAAATATAAAACTACTTTGCCTCTCTTTTATTTTGGTTATTCAGGGAATAATAGTTATGGCTGCAACAAACTTGCCTGATATTCTTGATCCAGCCCTGACAAGACCGGGTAGATTTGATAGGCATGTAAGTTTCCAGCTTCTTGCTGAAGAAAAGACTTCAATCTAGTTACTGTACAAGGAAAAGTGAAATCTTTCCATGCACTTTTGTGCTAAATTTTGTGCATTTAATGGTCATTTTTGTCAGTATATCAAAAAGAATTTAGATAGGTGTGCTGCTATCTGATGAATCTGTTTCCAAAAGGAAGAGACTGACAAATTTGACTGTAGATTGTCGTTCCGAGTCCTGATGTTCGTGGTCGCCAAGAGATTTTGGAACTCTATCTTCAAGGCAAACCTATGTCAGATGATGTGGATGTCAAAGCAATTGCTCGTGGAACTCCTGGATTCAATGGTGCTGGTGAGTGTCTTAAATCTAAAAATAAAGTTTAGTCATCCCTAAATTCCACGAAAAATCCCCTCTTTTAACATTTATCTATGAAGATTCAGTGATTCAACACATTTTCCGCTTTCTCAATGAAACGATTTCCAGATCTTGCAAACCTGGTAAATATTGCTGCCATAAAAGCAGCAGTTGAAGGGGCTGAGAAGTTATCTTCTGAACAGTTGGAATTTGCAAAGGACCGAATAGTTATGGGCACAGAGAGGAAGACGATGTTCATATCAGAGGACTCAAAAAAGGTATCTAATATGAGTATCAAAGAATTAGGATGTGTAGTTCAAACAAGATGTTTCCTCTCACTTGCTTCTTTGCCTCTTAGCTCACTGCGTACCATGAGAGTGGTCATGCTATCGTTGCTTTGAACACGGGAGGTGCGCACCCGATCCACAAAGCAACTATAATGCCACGTGGATCTGCATTGGGAATGGTTACACAGTTGCCTTCAAATGACGAAACATCAGTGAGCAAGAGACAGTTATTAGCTCGACTTGATGTGTGTATGGGAGGAAGAGTTGCAGAGGAGCTCATTTTTGGCCAGGACCACATCACCACTGGAGCAAGTAGCGATCTGTCCCAGGCCACAGAGCTTGCACAATATATGGTAAC
>OVAU01001219.1:0-15673 GCA_900406315.1 Biscutella laevigata subsp. laevigata
TACTTTCTTAAAAGTGACCCTTAAATAATACTATAAAGATGGATATAAATTTAAATTCAAAAAGGAGTCCAGAATTAGTATAGATATGAATTACTATACATCATTTAATAAAACTAACAAAATTACTTAATAAAAATTAGTTTATTTTGAAATTTCAGGTGGGTCCCGGGACTACCCTAACTAAACGCTCGCTCCGCCCCTGGTAGTGTATGTGGTTTGATCGTCAGGTTCAGTCCTTACTCGTTATTATTACCTTGATTGTTGCATGAGGTGAGTGAGATGGGATGACTGATCTCACTAGGCAACTCTGTGTTGTTGAACTGCTTTTTTGTAGTTGTAGATTGTTCATATTCGAGAATGATGCTTGTAGTGGTCACTAGGATCGGAGGAAGGATGAATTTTGTCTAAGTAGTTAGGTCAATTAATTTCGAAATAATAGGTTGTTAGCAAACATTTGTATTACTTGCACTTTGTTTACTTTTAAATTATCAAAAAAAAATAAATAAAGTTTTAAATCGATTATTGTATAAAAAATTTTGTTTAAGTATAAAAATAAAACTAAAATTGAAAAATCGATTTATGGATTAAGAATACCGGATTAGAATTTTACAATACGCCCATTTTGAAGGTTGGGCAAATTTATTTGGGTGATGTTGCCAAAGATGAGAAAAATTCTGTACTGAACAAAACCAAACTAAAATTTGGCGAAATTGTACGAAGAGAGAATAGTTTGGTTTTTGTGCAAGTACTATAAGATATGGGGATTCTAATGCTATTAATCATTTCGTAAGGACCATACATGTAAAATACTTACATTTGCCTTTCAACTTTCGTCTCCCTAAATTTGTTTGTTTGGTCGTCTCTCTTGCGCCTCTTGCTTTGAAATTCCCCGCGCCACCTATCAAAGTCCGTCTCTCTGATTATCCATCTCGCTTCATTCCGTCGGATTCTCTCTGTTTCTGGTCACCGGATTCCGTCGCTTTACTTTAATACTATTGAATACCAGGTTAGGGTTCTATTTTCCACACTGCTGAGAAACTGCGAGAAGTAAAAAAGAAAATTGAGAAATTTCTGGAAACATTTCAAGTGATTAAATCGGTTAATGGGTTTTGGGTTTTTGAAGGAACTCGTTTATGGAAGCTCTAAAAGCTTCGTTTTTATAGTGTGGTTGTTTTTGTTTCTAGCCATTTTGAAGTACAACTTAGTTTTTAAAATTCTAGTGATTTTGATCTTTTACTTAGTTTTGTTTGCGTCGAATCAATGTCGGACCTGAATTTTTTGAGTTCTTGTGTTGTGCTTAGGGACTACACGATGATTTTTATACAAAGGTTTATCAAGTCTAGCATGCTTTAGGGTTTTAGAATTGCGTTTCCTGAATCAATGCCTAAGAAGAGATTGCTTTATCAGCCTTTTTAAGTACGTTTTAGTGACAGTATCTAAATAGAAGTGATACTGGATTCAATCAACGATGTGTTTCATGATTCTTCACTGACTGAGAGCTTGACGAAGTGTAGTTTTCTTTCGCTAACTTTCGTTTATTGTGAAAATTTTCGTTGGTTTTTTTTTTCAGGTCCACTGAACTGCAAGCACTTGCTATCATGTCTAGGTGGGATTTTGGCTTGGCTTTTTCCCGCTTTTCTGGATGTATGTTTAACTATATGCTATATGCTAGAATGAGAAGACTGAATAAATAAACGAGGGATTTTCTTCATTCTGTATCTGCGAGCTGCATATTATTGATACTGACTGTAGGAAAAGTCTGCAGTAAATTTGAAAAGCTTCATTAAAGCTTTGTCTTTCCATGTTCAGTTAAGAAAATTATTGCTGATGGGTAGTTCAGAACTTCAACATTTCTATACTGAAGTTGTTAATGTAAATGTTGCAATCTCTACATTTGTTACTTTTGTTTTCAAAAATTTATGAGTCAGTCTATGCTTGCTTGTAAAACTTGACAGGGAGGATTTTAGCGATACACTTCGAGTACTCGTTGCAACTGATTGCCACTTGGGCTACATGGAGAAGGATGAAATACGGCGGCATGATTCGTTTAAGGCATTTGAAGAGATATGTTCTATAGCGGAGGAGAAACAGGTTTGATAATGAGTTTTCCCTTTGCCAGTGTTATCCTGGGTTTGGATCATCTAGAGAACTAATATTAATAAACCTCTCCCAATCTTAGATCTGTACACAATATTTCCCCTAGTTGGCCAAAACCAATGGCTAGGTAGGACTATCAGAAAGTTTCATTTCATCTTTTTCTCTCTCTTGAAACAGGTGGACTTCTTACTCCTTGGAGGTGATCTTTTTCATGAAAATAAACCCTCCAGAACTACGCTAGTTAAAGCCATTGAAATTCTTCGCCGCCACTGCCTGAATGATAAACCAGTGCAGTTTCAAGTAGTCAGCGACCAGACTGTAAATTTTCAAAATGCGTAAGAAACTCTATCTTCTGCTATTAATCTAATCGTATCAAGAAACGTTTTGAACTGAACAAATCACTTGGCACGTCGAATCAACATGTGTACAGATCTATGTACTTCCTTGTACACTGTTTTTTCTCAAGGTGTGGATTAATTTATCATCCCTTAAAATAATTTTCTGGCTACAGGTTTGGTCATGTAAATTATGAGGACCCGCACTTCAATGTAGGCTTGCCCGTGTTTAGTATTCATGGAAACCATGATGATCCAGCCGGAGTGGTAGATAAATTATATCTATATGCTCTTGTTATGCAAACTCATTTGAACATATATGGAACTGGATTATTTGTTAATCTGAGTTTCTTCCTTTAAGTTTTTCTTTTATGTTGCATCTGGAAACAGGACAACCTTTCTGCAATTGATATCCTTTCAGCATGCAACCTCGTGAATTATTTTGGAAAGATGGTTCTTGGTGGTTCAGGTGTTGGTCAGATTTCTCTCTTCCCTATACTTATGAAGAAGGTTGGTGCAAAGCATTTGTAAGCTTGACACCTGGCTCCTCCCTGGTTTCTTGAACTAATATCTGATAAAATATTCAGGGTTCAACAACTGTGGCTCTCTATGGTTTAGGAAACATTAGAGATGAACGTCTCAACAGAATGTTTCAGGTAATCTGGGGGATCCTCACATTTTACTATAAGATTTTTATTGTGTTAATACTCATTGGTTTCACAGACGCCACATGCTGTCCAATGGATGAGGCCTGAAGTTCAAGAAGGAGGCGAAGTTCCTGATTGGTTTAACATTCTGGTACTTCATCAAAACAGGTTGAGCCAATTGCAATACTGTAATTTAGATAGTTTTGTTACTCTTTTCTATATCAGAAAAAGTTGTTTTGTAAATATATGCTACGACTTGCAGGGTGAAATCAAACCCCAAAAATGCAATAAGTGAGCACTTTCTTCCACGGTTCCTCGACTTCATTGTGTGGGGACATGAGCATGAATGCCTTATCGATCCCCAGGTCCATTGAAATTTTGATCCTTGGAGTTATTGCATTTAAGTAAGAGTGAGACACAATGTTCTTGTCTCCCTGAGCTCATAGCATTTAAATTTTGAAGGAGGTATCTGGAATGGGTTTCCACATCACACAACCTGGATCTTCTGTGGCTACATCACTTATTGATGGGGAATCAAAGCCAAAACATGTTCTTCTCTTAGAAATCAAGGTTCTTTGGCAAACAATTTGAAACTTCTCGTCACTTTGATTACTACGTAATCTACGTAGTTGAAGTGTGGTAGTTTGCTCCTTTTTAATCAAGCAAGTAAGCCTATGTAATTGAAAATATATGAAGGGAAATCAATATCGTCCTACGAAGATACCATTGACATCTGTGAGGCCTTTTGAGTATACAGAGGTAAAGTTTATTTCCGCTAAATGTTATGATGGTGGCAAACGTCTTTGCTTACGTATTTTCAGAATGCAGATTGTTTTAAAGGATGAAGGTGATATTGATCCCAATGATCAAAACTCAATTCTCGAACACTTGGATAAAGTGGTAACTACTCCCCTTTCTCGTAGTTCGTTTGGATTTTTTTTCTAATGCCATTTTTATTACGTTAACAAGTCACTGAATGCCTCTGATAGTATCTACAAAACTGATAGGTCAGAGATCTAATAGAGAAAGCCAGCAAAAAAGCTGTTAACAGATCAGATATCAAGCTCCCATTGGTTCGAATCAAGGTAATTTGTTTCCCAAGTTCCCTTCACACTGCTGCAAATTCTGGCAACATTTGTATAATTAAACCTTTATTTTCCAAGACAAGTAGAGGCTAGTCTTTTTCAGTTTGATGCATACACATCCATAACTGCTTAACACAATTGTTATCTAAGAATATTAAATGGCCAAAGAAAGACTGAGATCTTGTTTAACTTTTCAGGTAGATTACTCTGGATTTATGACGATAAATCCTCAAAGGTTTGGACAAAAATATGTGGGAAAGGTACCTAAAAATTAATTACTGTAACATGATGCTCGCCGTTCTTTCTTGAATGGTGGTTAACTTATGACAAAATCTGAAACATTTTCAGGTTGCAAATCCGCAGGACATTTTAATATTCTCCAAGGCTTCTAAGAAGGGTCGGAGTGAAGGTAGGGCATCAATGTACTAGCGATGAATGCAATTTTTTGTTTGAAAGATTGTTGCACTTGCTTTTAGTCTAGATTGAAATTTCTAATTGACGGGTATGCAAGGAACTAGTGGTTAGTTATCTTACATCTCGACCTTCCATTCATAGCCAACATCGATGATTCGGAGCGGCTTCGTCCAGAAGAACTTAACCAGCAGAATATAGAAGCTTTAGTGGCTGAAAGCAACCTGGTAAATCCTGCAACTTTTTTTTCCGTTTTGATTATGTTATTATGGTCAGCCTCTGTAGAACTTTGCCACAAAATGATAAAGACTTGAATAGGTTACGGAATGGGATAATCAGTCTATCCAATTGTGCAGAAAATGGAGATCCTTCCAGTTAACGATCTGGATGTTGCGCTTCACAACTTTGTGAACAAGGATGATAAACTAGCTTTCTACTCATGCGTTCAGTACAATCTTCAAGAGACTCGTGTATGTACTTTATTTCACCACTCAATACTAAGTTCTGCGTAGGATATTGTTTTTATGACGTAGCACGCCCTGTTTATTGTCTGTATTACCATTTTCTTCCCATTTTCGCAGGGTAAACTTGCAAAGGATTCAGATGCCCAGAAATTTGAGGATGATGACTTGATTCTTAAAGTGGGAGAGTGCTTAGAGGCAAGAAGATTAAAATTCAGTTATTTTCTCTCGCAGTTGTGGGGATGAATATAATATCAATCTGAGTTGCATTATGGTTTGTGCAGGAACGTTTGAAAGATAGGTCCACTCGACCCAGTGGTTCCTCACAGTTTTTATCCACTGGGTTGACATCAGAGGTTCATATTCTCCTTAAGATTACTTGCAGTTTCTCACTTTGCATTCACCTTTATCTTGCCGTTGCTTTCTTACAAAGCTATATTCGACCTGAGAATTGGACAGAATTTGACGAAAAGAAGCAGTGGTATCGCAAATGCTTCGTTCAGTGATGATGAAGACACGACTCAGATCTGTGGTTCAGTGCCTGTCACTAGAGGTCGGAGAGGTTCAGCCACTGGTAATACATCTCGTGGTAGAGCTAAAGCCCCAACCAGGGGAAGAGGTCGTGGTAAGGCCTCAAGTGCGATGAAGCAGACCACTCTTGATGGTTCTCTTGGTTTACGCCAGTCTCAAAGGTAGGTTTAGGGTAGGGTTCTGGGACGTGAAAGGCATTGATTGGCTAATGTTATTATCTTTCATAGATCTACTTCAGCTGCCTTCAAAAGTGCTTCCACCATTGAAGAAGACGATGTAGATTCTCCTACGAGCGAGGAAGCGGAGCCAGAAGATTTTAACAAAGTTGACAGCAGTTCGGTATGGACTCTTTTTAACAACGTTATTCATTTGTTCACTCTAACTAGAAAAGCTGCCCTAATGATGTTACTAATCATGGTTCTGGTGTTCATATCCCATTAAAGGAGGAAGATGAGAACGCTAAAGGCAAAGGACGTAAAAGACAAGCTACTACTAAGAGAGGCAGAGGTAGAGGTTCTGGGACTTCAAAACGTGGTAGAAAAAACGAAAGCTCTTCTTCACTTCATAGGCTACTCAGTAGCAAAGATGATGACGAGGACGATGATGATGAAGACATAGAAAAGAAGCTAAACAGATCTCAGCCTCGGGTTTGTTAATAATATCTGTTTTCATTAGCTGGTTTAAAGTTGTATGAGATCAAAGCTCACTTGTTAGTACGATCTGTAAATGCAGGTTACCAGGAACTATGGAGCTCTAAGAAGGTAATATCTGGAGGATGCTCATGTTACACCCAAGAACAAAGCTTCAAACTTCTTGTTCATTTTCGACCTCAATATACACTTTCAACAAAAGACGATCTGATTTATACATTACTACTAGGATCTTCTTTATCTCCAACGTAACAAAGGCTTGTTTTTGTTTGATTGTATACAAGTCTCGTGATCAGAAAGACATTTGAATGGGTAGAATTAACAAGTTGATTATGGTTGTTAAAGTAAATTCATTCGCAGTCAATACCAACAAAAACGATTTTAACATAAATATTAGTAATTAGGCAGTATCTCTGATAGATTAAATATGTAATTAGACAGTATCTCTGATAAGATTAAATATGTAATTTAGACAGTATCTCTATGCCTCTCAAAGTAATTACTCTTTTTTCTTAAGTAACAAAAACTTAAATGGGCAAAAGGACAAAAGAAATATGGATAAAAGGAGATGGAGTTGGAGATACATTAAATCCAAAGCTGATTCCTGATTGGCTAATCCCAACTTCTCTGATTCTTCCTTCTCTCTTTCTCATCCACAAAACACTAACATAAAAGTCAAACTCCCAAGATCAATACTTCACCACATAGCAAAGAAGAACAAGAACACAAAGAAAAAGCAAGAAGAAGCTCAAGCCAAGAGAGACAATGACGTCAACATTCATGAGCTCAAGCAGTGTTCTGGCCCCAACACCATTTCTTGGCCAGACTAAAGGCTCAAGCTTTAACCCTCTTCGTGATGTTGTCTCTCTTGGATCTCCCAAATACACTATGGTCTGTTTCTTTTTCTCTTAATCTCTTATTACAGGTTTCATCTTTCTGCTTAGAGTTTTGTGTCTGATTTTCTTTCGTTTTTTTCAATTTGAAATGTGAAGGGGAATGATCTTTGGTATGGACCAGACAGAGTGAAGTACTTAGGACCCTTTTCAGTACAGACACCGTCTTACCTCAACGGAGAGTTTCCCGGCGACTATGGTTGGGACACCGCCGGTTTATCCGCAGACCCTGAAGCCTTCGCTAAAAACAGAGCTCTTGAGGTTAGTCTCTAAATATCACGTTAAACTCAGACGAAAACTCAAATTTGTAAACACATTGATAAAGAATAATCAATCACTAATCATTATTCACAGGTGATTCATGGGAGATGGGCAATGTTGGGAGCTTTTGGTTGCATAACCCCTGAAGTTCTTCAGAAGTGGGTTCGTGTGGAGTTCAAAGAACCGGTCTGGTTCAAAGCCGGTTCACAAATCTTCTCAGAAGGAGGTTTAGACTACTTAGGGAACCCAAACTTAGTCCACGCCCAAAGCATTTTAGCCATTCTTGGCTTCCAAGTCATCTTAATGGGCTTAGTTGAGGGTTTCCGCATCAATGGTCTTGATGGTGTTGGCGAAGGCAACGACTTGTACCCTGGCGGCCAATACTTTGACCCACTTGGTCTCGCAGACGACCCTCTAACTTTTGCTGAGCTCAAGGTGAAAGAGATCAAGAATGGAAGATTGGCTATGTTCTCAATGTTTGGATTCTTTGTTCAAGCCATTGTTACTGGAAAAGGTCCATTGGAGAATCTCCTTGACCATCTCGATAACCCTGTCGCTAACAATGCATGGGCTTACGCAACAAAGTTTGTACCTGGTGCTTAATTTTGTATGCCTTGATGTGATTCATGTAATGATATGAACATAATCTTTCTTGTTTCTCTCAAGTTACAAATCTCTATTTGCTATGCACAACAGAAGCTCTGAAAGTACATGTCTCTCAGTTGAATCTACAATCTAACATTTTGGGATCGTGATACTAATAAAAACAAACCCAAGTAATCCCTAGCCTCGGGTACCCCTTTTGCCCCACCATTTCCGGTGACGACCTTTTTCACCATCTACTATTTTATGGAGTCTTGCTTTAGTCTCCCTTAGTCTAGCTTTGTAATCTCTCTTCCATGTCTCAAATCTTAGCTTCAGTCTCCTGAATTCATCTTCTGGATGTTGTTGCTGCTGCTGCCCATTTGGAGTTGCCTTTACCTCCACAATAGCTCTTGCATCATCGTCGAAGTTGAGTCTCCTCTGATCAAACTCTCTAGCGAGATGATTCACGGCGTTCAAACTTCCGTTCAGCTCTCTTATTCTGAGTTCTGGAGTGTTTCCGTTACTTAACTTAGTAGTGGGAGTTCTTATTCCGGGAGTTGCACTAGACACTGTGTCCTCTGAGTCGTAACCGAAAGGTGATATCGATGTGTCTGGTCTTCCTCCTGCTTGACCTGTATTGTTCTCTGCAACTAGACTCTTACGAGCAGCAGCAAGACTCATCTGCAAAAATAAGAACGTTTCAGAACACTTTGGTGTGTAATTCAGAGACTGAGATAGACTTTCATAATCAGTAAAACACTCAACCTGCAACGTAGACATTTGCTTTTGCCATGTTTCCTCCATTGACTTCATCTTTACTTCATAATCCGACCATCTCTCCTCAAACTGCCTCAACTGCTCTCTCAATGCTGTGTTTTCTTCTTCCTTCTGAGCTAAAGCTGCTTCAGATTTCAAAACGCGCTTCTGGAGATCAGCCATAGTTGATGGTTGAGCTTGGAACGGCTCCTGTAGAAGCTCCTAAATAGCAAACGAGAGCATTATGCATAATTATGTTTTATTCAGAATCAGAAGTACACAATCTTCCTTTGGATAGTAAGTACCTTGTCTTCTGAAATCCTCCTGACCGCTTTCCTCTTTGATTTTGTTGTCACTTTGAGTAATTCTCTCTCTCTTTGCATACTATTAAATCGTTTCCGAGCCAACCATCCACGAACAGCTGCAATATAGAAAAATGATGATGAGCCTTGAAAACCCTATCCAAGTTCGATAGCAAAAAATAAGACAGTGAGGTTTACCAGATTGCAAATGTATGACTGCAGTCAACTCTTCTGTGCTTGATTCAGAAACAGAATCCGCATGGATTTTGGCTTTAGTGTAAAAAATTCTTCGGGCATTTTCACCTCGTACATATGACTGAATTGCCAATGCTACGTTTCTCATATTCTGGAAATATTCACGAGACAAGCGACCACGGAAACGCTTTTGTATGCCCACAATGAATTGAAGAACTTTTCTTCTTTTATCTTCAAAGATACCAATCTAAAAAATTTTGAAGATGAGGGCATAAGAATTGTATCGATGAGATCAGGAAACAGTCTCTAAATCTCTCAGTAAGGAATTACTTACTTGCCCAGTTCGAAGGTACAACTTTGTATAACCAACTTGATACATTTCAGGATGAACGTCGTATTGTTTCAAAACAGCGATTGAGATGCTCAGAGGATCCTGAGATGACTTTTTGTCTGATAAAAGGAACCCATATCTGCCTGCAAACTCTTGATGTGTCAACCGAGTAGGATACCCGGATCTTGATATACGAACAACCTCCAAAACGCCACAACATCTAAGCTGTTGTAGGACAAGATTCTCTTCATAAACTCTTGGAAGCTGCTTCGAGTTTGGCTTTATGCACCTAATGAAGTGAGGACTTGTGTTCTCCAACTTATTCATCAACTTGAAAAGTTGACCCTGTAGGAGACAATTAAACATGAGGGATGCAATGTGAGTTTAGGAAGGTTGCAATTCAAAACAAAACTGTAGAATTATCAACAGTTATGCCTCTTTTACCTTGAACTTTGTCCCAACAGTTTGGTTTGTGGAATCTGATAACATTAGCGGCTTCTGAGGTTTAGCAGGCATTTTAGTAGCAAATATTTTCAGCAACTGGCAGTCGCATGATGATAAAAGATGGATAAGATCAACAGGCAACGGATCTCTGTTCTTTTCTAAAAACCCATTTGTATCATAGAGAACCTATTAAGAAAAAAAAAACCATAAGTAAAAGATCAGATCTCCATAAACAGATCGATATAAATCTAATCGGTATTTCAGAGTCTAGTTATTGAACAAAGGACATTAACTGACCTGTCCAGCATAATGATTAACTCTGAAGGCTCGACCTCTTTCTCCTTTGAAGCAAGAGTTTGTCTGCAGGTGTTGCTTAAGCTTGTTGGCAAAGGTCAAATCAGTTGCTCTTGGAAAATTAGATTCTTCGTCTAGCAGAGACAACAAACCTATAGGTTTCTGCAGACCAAATGCAAGTGTTTACTTAAAAAATTGGAAACTGGTCCTTATTTTCAGATTAGAGCAATCAATATACATCCCTTTCCTTAAAACCATAAATTACCTTTTCAATTAGATCTAAGCATTCTTGATTGTCTACAAATTCTACCTTTGTCCAATCAATTCCATCTTCTTCATATTCCTAAACAGAGAAGATACTTTCATGAGTAGAAAAATAGATGTCGGATGGAACAAGTACAGAAAGTACAAATTTATATCATTTAGACCAAAAGAAAAATCACCTCTTGTTCAAGTTTAAATAGGTGCCTGTTGAAGTGTTGCTGCAATCTTTCATTGGCATAGTTTATACAGAATTGTTCAAAGCTATTATTCTGTAACAAAGGAAAAGCAAATCATCATCACAGGATTCAAACAAGAATAGAGATCATCAAAATATAGGTACTGCTTACCTTGAATGATTCAAACCCATATATATCAAGGATGCTTATAGATCTCCCTGTAAGTGATTTACCGAATGCCAGTGCAATGTTTATTTGCTCTACAAGCCAGTCGAAAAGGCTTGCATAAATGAATTTTGCTATTCCATCCCTCATGTCAGTTGCCTGCAGATGAAAATGGTACAGAAACTCGTATATCACCTTGGATGGATATGGAAATTAGTAACAAGACTGATGACAAAATAACATTACCTGCCGCAATGTCAACTTCTTTGCAATACAATCTGCACCAGCTTTAAGTTTACGGGTAGACAAAACCACCAGAAGCTCTTCTGAGTCGCAGCCCATTAACATAGCAGCATTGGTGACAGCTGTAAGAAATAGTAGACAAATGATAAGCAAGCATCACAGCGTTGCAGTTTTTGATGACTTAAGAAAGTAGATTCTACCTTCATCTACTACCACCTCCACATGGTTTTCATTGTCAGTAACTTGGAAGGAAACATTTCCTAGCCACAACACCGCTGCAAGCAGAGCAAATGCACGCTCTTGATGGTCTTTAGGGATTTGAACAATGTCAAAAGCTTCCTACAGAGATATAGATTTGGTTGCGAGGGAAACAAAAACAACAAAAATTTGACCATGGA
The DNA here is from genome assembly GCA_900406315.1 of Biscutella laevigata subsp. laevigata. Taxonomy (NCBI): domain Eukaryota; kingdom Viridiplantae; phylum Streptophyta; class Magnoliopsida; order Brassicales; family Brassicaceae; genus Biscutella; species Biscutella laevigata. Next base: position 11,525 of record OVAU01001219.1, read on the forward strand.
AACAGAGGCACGCACTGGAAATAGAAAAGAAAAAATTACCAGTAGTTTATGAAATTTCTGAGCATCATCAACACCGTCAATGGTCAAACAATCACCCTGGTTAAGGTAGCTATACTCACTTGCTGTTTTAAGCTTCAATCTCTCTACAAATAGACAAATAATTAAGTATTTTATGTCTGTCTGTGTTCTACTTCAGTACGGCACTTGTAAAGAAAGTTATATTTCAGATGATGGTATAAAATCTTGAAAACTTCGGTTTGAAATGTTACCTTTAAGAATAGGTGAAGCACCTGCACACAACTCATAAAATATATGGTAGGATCTTTCGCCATCGATCAGCTGAACCACTCTTGACTGGTCAATGGAGACTTGCCAATTAGTGACCAATGGCTAAGTAGTGCAAGTCGGATGAAAAAGCTACTCAATGGAAACAAATTTACCTTCTCTAGCAGAACTATGAGCATCCAGCAAAAGTAGTTAAGCAATACATGGGGAAAAAGACAATAGAAACGAGTGAGATTTAGATCCAAACAATTCGACAAACAAGTAAGCTCAAATCATACTCACAAGTTTCAAGTCTGGCTCCACATATCTTTCCCGTTGCACTAAAATGTATTTCTGTGAGTTTACCCTGCGCCAAGATATAATGTTGACTTAAAATAGAAAATAACTTCTCGATCTACAAAATGGTGGTTAACCTGATCGATTAACGCATTAAAATTAACTTGGCAAACTATGGAAGGGGGGAAATTAGACGAAAAAGCTTGTACAGATAACTCACAAATCGGCTAGAGTTGGCATTTCTTGATGTTTTAGCATTCCCAAACGCTTCGAGTATGCAGGTTGTTTTTAGGATTTCATACTCTACTCCACAGCTACCTCCACCAAGAGCCGCCAAATACTGCATTGCAAACTTTGCAGTCTCAGTTTTCCCAGCTCCACTTTCTCCACTGCAGAACAATAATGTAATCAATTCGTCATTGATGTTAATATCAGTTAATCGCATAATGACCAATATATATATAAAAGCCTCCAAAAGTATACAAACTTCAGAATGTAAAGACACGTACCTTATAATAATAGACTGGTTCTTCTCTTCTGCATTTAGAAAGGTTCAAAGTGTAAGTGCGAGACATTCATCGGAAAACTGATTAGGACTTCCCGATTCATGGAAATACGAAAAAGTGTGAATATAAATGCGTCCCTCACCTCTCATCATCTCATCATATGCTGCATCTGCCACAGCATACACATGAGGGGTATCCACAGCCTTGTTCTGATAAGCTGAGATGAGATCATTTCCATATGTTTCAACCTTCTTGAATGGATTGACCGCAATCAATACTGGTCCTGCTTTACTCTATAAAATAGAAACACGACAAAATATTAAGAACCAGATACAAAACGTGAGAAACTAACATAAGAGTCCGAGTTTTTCATAAAACTCACGTAAATCTCGTCTTGCGAATATCTGACACGAAGGTTGTGAAGAACAGAAGGTTCATTTAAATAACTAAGCTGTATAAGGTCTTCAACACCTTCCAAGATATCTGGGTTTGCAGGAAAAAGCTCTTCGGTAGCCACTTTCATAACCTTTGATAACACAAAGTCACAGAAACCTGATAATCAGATTACAGAGACTCTTCAATATATCAGATGGATAACATCTTAAAGAAAACTTACATTTGCAGTGGACAACGTAACAAGTGACGTATCAGCGGAAGTGGACTGTATCTTGCCTAGTTGCCACTGCTCATTAGCAACCCGACACCAAACTTGAAGTTTCTGAAATAACATACGAACACAGTGTTAAACACAAGTTTCCAAACAGTGCATCCTTCATTTAATCAAAGAAAATGAAAGCCAGGTTCTAGATCTCCCAGAGAACGATATGTTCCTATTTCCATTTCTGGGCATCTTCATTTTACTCCACAAAACTCCAAGTTAATCTTTTCTTACCATAAAGTTCATAATCTCATCGCTTGAGTTACCCTTATAAACACCATTTCAGATCTCTCTAAACTTCCCATATTTTTTCATTCAGCCCTAACTCTAATTGAGCTTCTTCCTAAAAAACTACTTCACTAAGCAACAAAGGAAACAAAAAAGAATGAAGTCACCAAGAGACAGATCAATTCACCTTTTTAATAAAGTACTCAACGTTATCGTTCCACTCGGGTTTATTCTCCTCCGCGTTATCCACCGGACTAACCTTAGGTGTGCTTATCTTCACACCCTCCTCCTCCTTCTCTGCTGCGTACGGAGACTCTGAGCTATGACCAATCCTCATTTTCTTGCTTCCGAAACTATTCTTCTTAACTCCCAAATCCTTCTCTTTCCTCTTCCCTTCCTCTTTCCTTTCCGGTTCAGTCTCTTCCACAGCCGCAGAAGTAGTACCACTTCCATTCTGGTCTTCCATGACACTGCAAACATTAAAATTCACCGGAAGCGAACGGCGAGCCGAGGGAAGACGCGCTCTGGAAGTAGGCCGAGAAGGAAGCGCCGGTGGCATATCTTTAGGCCGATCGTGCTCATCTCTCTGCCGAAGAGACTCAAGCATCTCTTCTAAAGAGCTTTTCGCTAGTGTATTCGGCGACGCCGATAACATCATGCCTCCTTTTTTTCAATCACACCCAGAAATGAAGATTTTGAAAACAAAAGAAAAAACCAACACCAGAAACTAGAAATCAGAAATCCCCTTTTGCAGGATGCTTAATCACCAAGCATTTCAAACAATCCGAGCTTCCATAAACCCTTATTTCTCAAATCGGTAAACGTAGAATCTCCCAGGCCTCGTTAAAACCATGCAAACTCCTCGAAACCGGAGAATAGCTTCTAGGGAACAAACCTAAACAAACAAAAATCAGAAATTCAGCGAAGAAACTCTCAGCATTTGAAAATCTCGAGGATCCTCCATTTCACCGAGGGATTTGAAAAGGAGAAAAACAAAATTCTGACTCAACATGAAATCAACAAAATCTAATATTGGCACAAACCAGAAAAGAGTAAGAAATGTCGTTTCCAAACGAAGAACAGAAAAAGATTTGAAAAACAGGAAAAAAAAACGAATTAGAGAGAGAGAAAAAAAAAGAAAGCGAAACTTACGAGGTCAATGGAAAGCAGAGAAGAGAATAGACAAAGACAGAGAGACTCTCTCAGGTTAGTTTGTTAGAGCCAAAACAGGAGAAGGAAAAACAGATTGTTTCCCCAGAAAATTATTAAAACAGTAAGATTTTCTTTCCTCCTGAGAAAATGAGGAATATTTTTCTCTAGAAAGGATTCAACTTTTGCTTTTGAAAAGAGTAATGAATAAATCCTCTGTTCTTCTTCCCTTCTTTCTCTTCGACCAACAAAATTTTTTTTCAAAATTTCTCCTTTTTGTCTGTTCAGACAAATAAAGGTTCCAAACTAACCTAAATTATATACAGTAAAATGACTAAAATTTTCAAAAAACCATTAGTTCAAAAAATATACAGTAAAATGACTAAAATTCTCATAAATTATTGTTTATGACGTTGCAAACTAGATTATGTTTCATACTGGATCTTTTACCATATTAGTTCTGTATGACACTTTGGTAATTAAGTATTAATAGCAAATTCTATGAATTATGAAGAAAATAGCCTTTTCAAATCGGGAAAAATCAATTATTCAGTTGATTAATTTTATATCATTTGATTTATCATTTGATTTTAAAATAAAAAGTATTTAGATTAATAATTGTGAATGAATGTTATATAAGATCAAATTTAGGTATAAATTAACAAAAAAACTCACGATAAATTTTATTACAACATTCTTTATTTTATATTAAATTCCTGTGTTATGTAAAAATAAAAATGGTTTGATCTTAATGAATTTTAAATTTATTGAAATTTCTTAAAATTTTAATTAATTTTGTAATTAAGTACAAAATCATTATTTCTCTATAGGTTGAAAATCTAGTCATCTTCAAAGATAAAAAAAAAAATCTACCTAATAATCAACTAAGGTACTATCATTAAAAGAAAAATCTATCAACTTATTTGGTGACAATAAGAACAATTTTTTTTTGTGAAAGATCTTCTTAAATTAAAAGTAAATAAAAGTGTTACAAATTGGGGAACCGAAAAAAAAACAAGGAGAAAGAGGAAGAGGGAAGGCAATGGA
>OVAU01001220.1:0-15672 GCA_900406315.1 Biscutella laevigata subsp. laevigata
CATTCCTGAGGCAAAACATTTTCTGTGAAGAATTTTTTAACTTCAAAAACTATATCATAACCTATAATACTCCAGTATGACTGAATAAAGAAAGCTGTCATCCCGTCAAAACCAGGAGCCTTATCACCGCTAATCTGAAAAGCAGCCTTCTTAATTTCTGAAGTAGAAACTGGAGCAGTCAACAAAGCATTCATAGAACTATCTACACGAGCTTCAAAACCAACCAAAAGCTCTTGAGGTGAGACGGGACCTGAAGTAGTAAACAGATCTTGAAAGTAAGCAGAAGCTAAAGTACCTTTTGCCCCTTCTGAGAAAATTGAGTTGCCTGAAGCATCTTCCAAATATAGCATTTTGTTCTTAACTCGACGATGCTTAACACTTTGATGGAAAAAACTAGAGTTTTTATCTCCTTCACGAAGCCACTTCTCCTTGCTCTTCTGACGCCAAAAAGCTTCTTCGTCATCTAGAGCTTGGCTTATCTGACAATGGTAAGTTTTAAGGATCAGAGAATCTGGCAAGGTCTTCGATTCTTCAGTATCGATTAAAGTCCTCAGCCTCTGGATACGATGAGCTGAGTTGAGCTTCTTTTCTCTACCCCAACGAGATAAAGAACGTCTGCAGCGAGCGATTTTGTCCATAACTGATGCAGAGCGAAGACCATGAGAAGAAGAAGAACCTCAAGTATGTGACACAACACCAAAACAGGCAGGTGAAACCGCCATCGTTTGTCAAAATAGAACTGTCTTGAGAAGGAATGATCATCTTGAAGAAATTGTAACTGCGGAGGCCTATGATCCGATCCCAGACGATCTAAATACTGATAATGACTTCTTGGAAACAACTGGAACTAGTCATAATTACCAAAAGCACGATCCAGTCTACACTGTATCCAATGATTATGTCTCCAGCCCGCCCAAGACATGTTGTTACCTGAGTTTGTGAGATCCGTGAGACCACAACTTCGAACCAGATTTCTGAAATCATGAAAGGAAGACTCTTGACGAATAGGACCACCAAGTTTTTCTGAGTTGTCGAGAAGCTCGTTGAAATCGCCAATCAAGAGCCAAGACAAATGTTTAGAGACACTTAACTGCTGGATCTGATTCCAAACGAAACTTCTTCTAGCTTTAACAGGGTCACCGTAAACAAAGCTGATATTGAAGCCCATTGAACCAACAAAAATATTTACATCAATTATTCTTGGAGAAGAAAACAGGATATGTACAACAAAAGAGTTTTTCCAAAACAAAGCCAAACCCCTTGATAAGCCTTCAGGATTGACCACATAAACTTCATCATATCCTAACCATTGCTTCAGATCCAAAAGTTTATCTACATTGCTTTTTGTTTCCATGAGAAAGAGGACGTCAGGGAAAAGGGATCTTCTCAACTCCCTTAAACGACGAATTGTCAGGGGATTCCCCAACCCCTGACAATTCCAGCTCCAAAGACTTATGATGAATGTGGTGACTCCACCTGAGCGACCATGGTTGCTGGTTTGATCTTGGATCTCTGATCTCTCTGACAATTCTACCTCTCCTTCAGTTTTCCTTTTCTTGCCCAGTGCTTGTGATGAGTCATCTAACTTTAGGCTTCTTGAGCTATTATGTTTCTTCCTTTTCCAACTGTTGGGTCTCTTCCTCGCTTTAGAGATAGTGGATCCGGATGCATTGATATCAGAAACACCAATAGCATAACCCGTAGAACCAACTAAATCAATAGGGATCGAGGTGAACTCCTTAGCAACTTTAGAGGATATCGGTTGTGTTGTTGATGAATCTGAGGATAAGCTTTGGGTGAGTAGATGTGCTAGGTACTACTTTTCTTTTTCTTCATAGTTAAAAACTATCCCTTTGCCTTTGTTAACATCTCGAGTAAGCAGATGAGGGGACTCCAACTGTAGTAGAGAGTTCTGATGTTCCTTGGTTTGTTGAAGCTTTTAAACTGTGGATTGAATTCTTGAAATCTTCATATTTTTATCCAGACCGTTATCAGTAATCAAATACAATCTGAGATAGTCTAACACATGAGCTTCAATTTGCTTCCTTCCTGACTTCTTATCACCAGCAGCTTGTTCTTCAGTGATTATACCAAAAAGAGGATCATATGAAGCAATAACCTTTGGCAGAGAAGCTGTTGCAGTACTTTGATTCTTGAAAGGGCAATGAGACTGATCATGGGTAAGTCTCTGACAGAAGAAACATCTTCGTCGAAATCGCTCAAATTCATAAGAGATTTGTATTGTTTCTCCATGAGGCAATTGCATATATTTTTTAAAAGTGAAAATCTGCACCAGAGGTGAATCGACCAGTAACTAGCTGTAAACCAACATAATATGTGCCCTGAAAAAATAAGGATTTTCGTAATGATCCATATTAATCCTTGTTTGATCATCGAAGTTGTTTGTTGCACCTCGAGTAGCCGCAAGACAAGGCAAACCAGTAGACAAAGACGAATTCGAATAAAAAATCTATAGACTAAATCGGAAATTACAAAGAAGAAAAGAAAAGACACTTTCAATCGAAAGAAATTGTGCTGCAAAAACAAAAGAAAACGAGAACGATCATATTAAAGAAGAAAGAATAATCAGAACTCATAGGGGCTGTTCGTTTGTGCATCCGGATGCATCATCTGGATGCAAACGCATGAGATATTGTTCGTTTGGTCCTTTTTTATTTGCATCTGGATGTTGCATCTGGATGCACATCTCAAATTTCTAGATATTTGAGATGTTGAAGAATGTAGCATCTGGATGCTGCATCTGCATCTCAAATTTTATTGAAATCAAATTTTCTCAAAAACGTGGGGTTAGGGTTTTTGAAAAAAATGCGGGATTGCGACTTTTCGCGACAAACGCGAGATTACGGCTTTTCGGGAAAAAACGCGGGATTGCGACTTTTCGGGACAAACGTGGGATTGGACTTTTCGGAGAAAACGCGAGATTACGGCTTTTCGGGAAAGTTGCGACTTTTCGAAAAAAATGCGGGATTGCGGCTTTTCGGGGAAAACGCGGGATTGCGGCTTTTCAGGAAAAACGCGGGATTGCGAATTTTTAGGAAAAACATGGGATTGCGGCTTTTCAGGAAAAACGTGGGATTGCAGGTTTTCGAAAAAAACGCTGGATCGCGGCTTCTCGGGGAAAACGCGGGATTGCGTTTTTCGGGAAAAACGCGGGATTGCGGCTTTTTCGATAAAACGCGGGATTACAGCTTTTCGGGAAAAACGCCGGATGGCGGTTTTTCGGGAAAAACGTCGGATGGCGGCTTTTCGAGAACAACGCCGGATTGCGACTTTTCATGATAAACGCCGGATAGCAGCTTTTCGGGAAAAACGCAGGATTGCGACTTTTCGGGAAAAACGCCGGATGGCGGCTTTCCTCCACTATAAACTCTCTGAAAATTGACCTCACAAATGCTCAAAATCGAATCAATGAAAAGAAGTTGGGATGAATTCCTGCTCAATAAAGAACTCAAAATCTCAAGTTTACTCTTGGAAAGAATAATGAAGAAGAGAATCGTGCAAACTAAGTTTTCTGGTATTCCATTCGCTATGGTTCTGATCAGTATTTATATTACTATACAAAAGTGTTAACATAAACTTAAATAAAATGCCAAGAGTAAAACTCTCTGATATCTCTGTAGAGAATATGACTTGTGAAGTAAACTGATAGCTCAAACATTATTAAGAATCAAACAATACAAGTGTTGTTATGAAAATAACAATTCACTCTTTCTCATTCGAGCTTCAAGAAGACTTAAGAGAATAAGAACAAGACAAAAGGAGATAGACAAAAGAATAACCCTCTCTAAGGATATCTCTCGATAGCCATCGAAAACAGATTGATATCCTCTTTTAATCCTCTTAAATTTCAGCTCACTGTCTCGTTATCTATAGAAGGAAAGGATAAGTAACGAATGCTCATGTGTGTCACATGCAACTCAAAACCTCTATACCTTAAATACTCTCTAGTGACTAGTGTTGAGACTTTATGACAAACATCTCTTATACTTATGCATTATGCTATCACGTTTTATTAATTTGGTACATGTTTAATCTGGTAGTCTTATGAAGAGATTGGATCCAATTTACTCTCTTGTATCGGTTGGCTTCATAAAAGGAAGCTGAAAGATCATTAGGCGTGTGAGAGTTAAGAAGCTTATCGCTTCTGTAACAGATTCAAGAGAGAGCTTGAGAGTCTTGATTCATCGGTTCTTGATGAGTTATTTTGAGCATTCTTGTATCGAAAACTCTTGTGTCATTCATCTATAGTAGAAATCTTTGCTTGTGTCGTCAAGCTCTAATGAGTATATCCTTTAACAAAGGGTCAAACACTGGGTTAACAAATCGTGTCTTGCACTTTCTCCGATTTCTCTTTCTTTTTCATATCCGATTACATGATTTAGGCACTACAACTGGTATCAGAGCCACATGTCTAGATAGGTGATATGACGAATACAAGAATCGAGGTAGATCGATTCAATGGAGATGGCGATTTCTCCATGTGGAAGAAGCGAATGCTTGCGAACCTAACAGTGATGGGATTAAAAGATGTTCTAACCCAACGAACATCATCTGCAACTCTAAAGATGAAGAAAGGTGAAGACGATGATAGCTACAAAGAAAGAGTCGAAGAAGCCGAGGAAAAGAGAGCTGAAAAATGCGAAAAGCCATGAACCTGATATTCTTGAATTTCAGAAACAAGGTTCTCAAAAATCTTGATGCATGTACTACCACAAAAACAACTTGGGAAACTCTCGAAAGGTTGTATCTATCTAAGTCTTTACCAAATCGAATCTATTTGCAGCACAAATTTTAGACGTTTAAAATGTCAGAATCGAAATCTATTGATGAAAATATCGATAATTTCTTGAAGGTTGTCCCGAAATTAGGAAGCATAAATGTAACTGTATGTTTCAGAGGAAGTTCAAGCAATTCCGCTATTGAGTTCTATGACTTCCTCGTATGATCAACTCAAGGAAACACTCAAATACGGAAAATAGACACTTGTATTTGAAGAATTCTTAAGTGCCGCAAAATCAAAGGAAGTGGGCCTTAAAGATTCACCAAGTAGCAACAAAAATCAAGAAGAAGCTTATGTAGCTCGCGGGAGATCTGAGAAAAGAGAATATCACAACTCAAAGAAGAACAAAAATAGGTCTCGATCAAAATCATGTGGAGAACTCACTTGCTGGTACTGCAAAAAAGAGGGCCACACGAAGAAAGACTGCTACGCTAGAAAAAGGAAAATGGAATATGAATTAGAGGGTGAAGCGGTTGTTATGATGGACAACCTAAAACATATAGATGCCTTATCTATATCAGGTCAATGTCCATGAGACAAGTGGGGGATAGATTCCGGTTTATCCTACCATATGACGTCTAGGCGAGATTGGTTCTACAAATTCAATCCAGTAGCAGGCGAACAAGTCATGCTAGCTGATGATACATCATTAACAATACAAGGAATTGGAAGCATAAAACTCAGGACTACTGGAAGAACAATGAAAATCTTCTCAAATGTCAGGTATATCCCAAATCTTGCAAGAAATATAATATCGGTTGGTACATTGGATTTGCAGGGATTTACTGAAACAGGTGGAGATGGAAAGATGAAATTCTATAAGAATGGAAAGATGGCTCTTCAAGGTACATTGAAAGGGTCTTTGTATATGTTCGATGGTGAGACTGTCAAGGGTGAAGTAAACAGTGTGACATCAAAGGATGAAACTGCTCTGTGGCACACCATGTTATGGCATATGAGTATCAAGAATCTAATGATATTAGCCAGAAAAAGGGATTCTTGATGAGAAAAGAATCGACGATAAGGAGTTCTCTGAGAGTTTTATAATGGGAAAGAATAAGAGACTCAATTTCAATATAGGAAAACACAATAGTGAAGAGGTTTTGAGATATATTCATGTAGATTTGTGGGGTTTTCCTCAAGGTCTCGTTATAAAGAAAGCAATATTTCCTGTCCATCATAGATGATTACTCGGGAAAGGTCTGGATCTACTTCTTATCCACGAAGGATGAAGCCTTTGGAAAGTTCAAAGAGTGGAAGATCTTGGTAGAGAATCAGGTGAACAAGAAAGTGAAGTGCTTAAGGACAGATAATGATTTGGAGTTCTGCAACACTCAGTTTGACAGCTTCTGCAAAGATCAAGGCATTGAACGTCATATGACTTGTTCTTATACGTCGCAACAAAATAGAGTTGCAGAGCGTATGAACATAACAAATATGGAGACAGTCATATGTCTTCTAGATGAATCAGGCTTGGATGAAAGGTTCTAGGCAGAGACAGTTGTAACCTCAGTCTCTGTTGTCAATCGAACGCCCTCATCTGCAAATGACTTTAACATACTAGAAGAGATATGGATGCAGAAAGTTCCAGGATACCATCTGAGAAAGTTTTGCTCAATTGTGTATGTTCATACAAATCAAGGGAAGCTAAAACCCAATGCCTTAAAGGGAGTATTCATAGGATATCCTCAAGGGATCAAAGGATACAAGATCTGGCTACTTAGATACAAGAAATGCGTGATCAGTCGAAACACTACCTTTCTTGAAGACAAGTTGTACAAGAATCTGGATAAAGAGGTTGTAGAAGATTCAACCAAGATGAAGAAATCTGTCAAAGACATAATAGAGTGAGTTAGAATTTAGATCAGAATTTGGAAAAATAAGAAATGAAGGCTCTCATGATGATAATCAGGATAGTGAAGAACCTGAAGGTGGAGGTACAGAGGATCTAGCTGACATTCCAAATGAAGAGGCTGAAGAAGAAGATCTAGAAAATTATTAGTTAGCTAGAGACAGAGTGAGACGCGAAATTGTTCCACCTCAAAGGTTTAGGGATAATAACTTCCTGGCCTTTGCTATATTAGTTGCAGGTGAAATAGATTCTGATGAGCCTAGAGATTTTCTAGAAGCAATGAAGGGAAGAGACTGGAAAAGCTGGAAACAGGGAATGGACGAAAAGATGGATTCTCTGATTAAAAATCTAACTTGGGTTCTTGAGGAGCTACCTGATGGCAAGAAAGCTATAGGCTACAAGTGGATTTTGAGATTAAAGTCAGGTATCCCATGAGTTGAAAACAGAGGCACAAAGCTACACTAGTGGCAAAAGAGTACTCCCAAAAGGAGGGAATCGACTATCATGAAATATTTGCACTGGTTGTAAAGCATGTCTCGATCAGAGTTCTTTTGTCAATCACAGTAAACTTGGACTTAAAACTGGAGCAATTAGATGTAAAAACTGCATTCCTTCACGGGAAGATATATGAAGACATCTACATGGAGCAGCCTGATAGATGAAGACTCTGGAATCGTTGCTTTGACCAGTTCATAACAAAAATTGGTTTTTTTATGAAAAGCGAGTATGATCACTGTGTTTACTACAAAGAGCTGAAAAAGAACGAGTACATGTACCTTTTTCTTTATGTTGACGACATGGTCATAACAGCTAAAAGCATAAGTGAGATCAACAAGGTTAAGAAGCTTCTGAACAGTGAGTTTGAAATGAAAGATTTAGGATCAACAAAGAAGATTCTCGGGATGAATATAAGAAGAAATCGAAAAGATGGAACTTTGACTTTATCTCAAGAAGACTACATCGACAAGATTCTACGAGTCTTCAGAATGGAGGATGTTAAAATTGTTTCAACACCTATCGGAGGCCATTTCAAGCTATCATCAACAAACGAAGAAGTAGGAACTTCAGGTACAGATGAATTCCCTTACTCGAATGCAGTGGGTAGTATTATGTATGGTATGGTAGGGACGAGACCAGACTTAGCTTATGCCATAGGTCTGATAAGTAGATTCATGGGTAATCCTAAGAAGATACATTGGTTAGCTGTTCAGTGAGTACTGAGATATCTAAAAGAAACTAAGAAAAAGGGAATTGTGTTCAAGAAGTCTTGTGAAGAACTAAAAGTTGAAGGGTATTCAGACTCAGATTTTGCAGTTATCTAGATAGAAGAAGATCCATCACTGTATATGTGTTCACAGTTGGAAAGAACATTGACAGTTGGAGATCTAGTCTTCAACATATTGTTTCTCTATCCACCACCGAAGCAGAATACATCTCAATGGTAGAAGCAATAACAGAAGGGATCTGGTTGAAAGGCTTGGTTGAAGAGTTAGGTTTTCATCAGGAAAGTATAAACGTCCACTGTGATTCTTAGAGTGTCATATGCCTCGCTAAGAACAATGTATATCACGAAAGAATGAAGCATGTGGCTGTGAAACTGCACTTTATTAGAGACGAGATAGAGAAAGGTGATGTAAAAGTTTTGAAGATTCATACTTCTATTAATCGAGCTAATATGTTAACAAAGGTAATCCCGGTAAAAAAATTTGAGCAAGCTTTGGCTATGCTCAATGTAGCTGACTGGTAAGTTTAGCTGAGATGCTTGGCGACATAAGCTATATTTTGATCAAGTGTAAGAGATGATGTCAAGGTGGAGTTTGTTGAGACTTTATGACAAACATCTCCTATACTTATGCATTATGCTATCACGTTTTATTAATTCGGTACATGTTTAATCTGGTAGTCTTATGAAGAGATTGTATCTGATTTACTCTCTTATACCGGTTGGCTTCATAAAAGGAAGCTGAAGGATCATTAGGTGTGTGAGAGTTGAGAAGCTTATCGCTTTTGTAACAAATTCAAGAGAGAGCTTGATAGGACTTGATTCATCAGTTCTTGATGAGTTGTTTTTTAGCATTTTTGTATCGAAATTTCTTGCGTTGTTCATCTATAGTAGATATATTTGCTTGTGTCGTCAAGCTCTAGTGAGTACATCCTCTAACAAAGGACCGAACACTGGATTAACAAATCGTGTATTACACTTTCTCCGATTTCTCTTTCTGTTTCTTATCTGATTACATGCAAACGAGTGATTGAGAGATTTATGCACTACAACTAGTGTACTTGGTCGATTCTTTCGCCTTTCTCTTATACTATTCTCTAGCGACTCCTCTTGTAAGTGCAGAGAATTAAACAACAAAATTAGGTCTTGAAATGTCAAGACCAAATGATTAAATCTTTTTATTTATAAGCATAAACTTTATACACAAAAGCCTTTTTACAAAGTTTTCTCTCCAGTCCTAAGTCTACCCTTATATATAACCAAAAAAAGATTTAACCTTCAACCTTCTCTGATCTAACTCAGTCATTCATGACATAATCAGAGACAAGACATCAAAACTAACCTTCGAACCTCTCTCGTTTTACAAGCTCGAAGATGCAATCCTATGATAGTTATTCCCAAAGTGTTAACCCTAGCTAACCCCTTGGCACTGAATATATACCCTCTAACCCTAAGGAACTTTCCTAATCTTTTTAAGGAAGATATCATTAATTTCCCAGTTTCCTTTTCCCTTCAGATCCTTGAATGAAACTTTTCCAAATCTTCATTCCAAGTCAGCAACTCTTCTAGACGCTTAGTTCTCCTCTGATGCAAATCCCCAACGTCTTGATTTCATCTCTCAGCAGGTTTGCATCTTCAATCTCTCCCTTTTTAGCTTAGTTTGATACTCAAGCATCCAATGTATTCAACACATGTTTCATCAACAAGCAGAGACCACACAAGCAACAAGAAGGATATATGCACGACCTTTTCACTCAATGACCAAACAAACATGCTTAACATTGATATGATCCAAATGTTCACAAACAACCGCAAGATTCAACAAGTACAAATCACCCGTGCATTAATAGACAAAAAGAAAAGAAAATAAGACTAGGGTACTACGTCTAAACCCCCATACTACGTCTAACTTCCCCATACTAGCTACTCCCCCACTATGCTCATAACTTCATACTTCTGAGTCCGAAGAACCTGAGACTTCTCTCAGTGCTTGAGTGCAAAAGTAAGTTAAAAAAAATACCATCAATAGTCATAGAGTAGAATCAGTCAGAAAGCTTACCTACTGTAGCAAGGGCATTTTGGATCACCTTGATGGCATGACACATGGCTCCTCTCAATCCAACCTCTGTCTTTGGTCTCCCTTTCTCTTTTTCCACAACACGAGCCTTGAGTTGTTTCTACCTGGCTTGCCTGGTCTTGATCTGCTTTCCCTTATCCTTGCACGGTGTAGCCTGCTCAGGAAGCTTGATTTGATGTTGATCATTCAGTAGTTTGTGATCAAGCTTGGGAAAGGAATAAACAATTTCGACTCAAGAGATTTTGCCAGCTTCACGATCTGGTACAAGATCTTTGCGGTGATAGCTCTTGGATATCCATCGTTGGATGTGGGAGACCAGTTTGAGCAACAAAGCTTGTACAGGCTCTTGAGTGACTCATCGTAGTCACCCATTTTCAGTCTAGCCCACTCTGAGATTTTTCCACCAGAGAGAAACGTTGCCATCTCATCATCAGTCGCACGTTCTTCTGCAGCTCCCCTTCCTATAGCTTGTCGAGACCGAACAATGAGTTGATCCTGGTGGATGAAAATTCATACACCCAATCCTTCACCATCACCTCTACTTTTTTGCACCAGACTTCTCTACAGGGAGGTTTGCCCAAAATTCTCAAATGATCTCATGACAGAAGGGCTCAATCTTAGAGACAATGCTCAGAAGTCCAACATCAGCGATCAGAGCCCTGACCGGATCATTATCCACGAACCTAGCTTTAATTTCCTTGATCCAACCTTTCTGGTTTCTGAGACAGAAGATCGTACATGATCTTAGCAGATCGAGAGTTGAATCGTGATTCATCAAGAGGTTCCTCATCAACTGGAGAGATGGGTTCAATCTTGCTCTTCTTCACATTTTTCTCCCCTTTACCCGATTCGAATCTCGCAGAGGTCTCTTCCTCAGTTTGGAGGAGATGACCGGTGTAGAAAACGGCTCTGAGCTTGCGACGGAGGCTTCTCCAGAGAGATCGAACACGTCACGGTCTTTAGGAGCTTATGGAGACGCATGCATGTCCTGAGCGAGATCCCGTGGAATCGTCTGGTCTGCTAAATGATCCCCATAGACTTCTTCGCTCATAATCTCCTCGATTACCGACGGAGGAGGATAAGTCTTCCCCCAAATACTTTAATCGGTGTTTCCAGGTTCTCTTCATTGTTGCCAAGAGGTTCATGAGACACGTCCATGAAGGTTTCTCCTTCTTTCGGTTATGAGGTGAGAGTTTCTTCGGAGTGTTGGCCGAGTTTCTTCACCAGTTTCGTAAAGAAAACCTTCATCCCTCTCGATTTCGCTCTTGAATTGTCGTTAGGGTTTTTTGAGAGAATAACTTGGCAAGAGAGAGGATTGTTTCAGAAAAACAATTTAACTTCACCATTTTTTTCTTTTGAACCGTCGAGTTAGAGGGGGAAGCCACAACCTAGATCATTTTTCCCTCCAATCTCTCAGTGGGCCAATTTTTTTAGAACTTAGTGGGCTTATTGCTTTCGTGGACCTGTTCCTGAAAAAACTCAACAAATCTTAAGTGCACACTGCTGATTTTAATTCATCAGACACTCTTTTTAACAAACAACTTGTTTCTTTTGATTTCAGTAATTTATCTACCATTTTTTTTATCTTGAGTGACTTACTTCGAAGAACTAGAGTTGACATGGTCACACAAACACTGAATTTTTAAGCACATTTTTACCTCACTCGTGTCTGTAGTCGGTGGATCAGGTCCAGTACTCATGACTTCTTCACACAAATTACTTCCTCTCAGTAGTTACAAGATAGTCAGACATGAGTAATGTGTCTAAACTTTCACTCTGTCATACATTTATCCTGGTCCACCACTCTCTTCAAACTTCTGTTATGATCTATTAAGGCAGCTGTATAAATCTTTGGAAAGGGTACCATGTAAACACAACATTCTTTTGTTTCTTTTTTATTCCTTTTTCTTTTTGTTTTGCTTCCTTTTTTTTTCTTTTTTTAGTTAAATTTACCACTCTTCTTTGAGTTCTGAGCGTTTTGCTTCAACATCCATTTCATTGATTTCTTGTGTCCGTGTGGGTGCTTAGTAGCTTCACTCGACTTCTCGGCTACTAGATGCAGTTTTAGACACCTACCTTTCCACAAATCTTTGACCTCTTTGATAGATTGAGCTCAGACCATCAAGTTTAAGTGTCTTAGGACGGTATGACAATCAACTTTCCACATCCCTCTACATAATCATGTTTATGAGATTTTGAAATCAGCTTTTATTAACACACTGTGAGGTTCATTATCCAAGTCCCTTTTCCTGTCTCTAATCTGCACACTTCACAAGAATTATTAGATTTTACACACACTGATTGCCCTTATGAGATTGACAAATCGGTTGAAATCCAACGATTTAGTAAATATATCGCTAGCTAATGCTCAGTGCCTATATGCTCGGCGACAGTCAGTTTCTTTTTAACCAACTCACGAATAAAATGGTGACGAATGTCTATGTGTTTCGTTCGAGAGTGTTGAACAAGATTTTTAGCAATGTTAATGGCACTTTGGTTACCACATTGATTTATCATAGAATCAGAAAACATACCATAATGAGCAGCCATCTGCATCATCCACATCAATTAAGGGCAACAACTTCCTAGGGTGATATATTCAACCTATGTGATGGATAGTGGCACACAATTTTGTTTCTTGTTGTGTGATATATGTGATTTTTGGTGTCTTTGAACCCATCTTTTGTGATCATTTTAGCATAGATTAAAGTGCATTAAAGTCCCTTAGGCTTGCATTTGTATAGTTTATGCATTTCATATGATTAGAGGAGACCTTACATCAATTGGGGGCATCAAAGACTAAAAGGATCAAGGATAATCGCTTTCCAGCAAGCAACATCGGCCAAGGCATGTCCTAGAGTATCAAGATCGGTCAATGCATCATCTGTTAGAGCACAAAGGTCATATAGCAATCTAGATCGGTCATGCTATGACCGATCTAGACCAACCAGAAGCGAAAGTCAATATTTCCACTTCCATAATTGACCAGCCGAATTTTACCCTAAATGGAACTACTATATAAGCTTTCTAAACCTTATTTTGAAGGGGAACTTTTACTTGGAGCCTCTCTTTTTCCTCTTTTATGCTAAGTTTTCATTTTTATACATTGTTATGCAAGATCAGAACTTTTTATTTTAATCTATATATTCTATCTTCATCTCTTTCTTTTGCAAGTTGTTTATTTTGATTTTGATCATGCTAAGGCATGAATCCCTTGTGGGATTTTGCATTCCAGCTATGATTAGGGAGTTGTCTTCTTCCCAAGCAAATGAGTTAGGAAGATTAGGTGATTTTGGAATGGATCTTGTTGCTTAGAGTCTCATTTTTTCCATGTTCTTCATGCTTTTGTGTTCTTAATACTAAAATGGAATTGATTACTTTGTTTTAGATCTCATTGCATCTTATTTGACACGAGAGTGCTGATAGGTTGTTGGATCTGAGCATTGACATGCTAAATATATTCTATCCATGAGAATGAGTTAAGATTGTTTAGAAGTTGAAAGAAATTGTTCTTAATGCTTTCTGAATAATGAATATGGCCAAGAGATTATGAGGATCTTGTTTAGAATAGGGGTCTTTGTTACGAGAGTGGACTGACCCATATATGATATTCCCAGACTTAAGACTCGCAGTATCCTGATAGAAATGAGCTTATGTTTACTGAACTTAATCGCCTGATTCATCCATTAGTCCATTTGTTTAGGATATCTTTATCTTTGCATTATGTTATCTGGTTATGCTTTTTCTTTATCTTTACTGCAACTGTTTAACTTGTTCCCAATTTCATGTTTCTCGACTAGGATTGTTAGTTTCAATCTCTATCTGTTTAGACCAGATGAATTCTATATAAACTGATTGAACTAGTGCAACCCCCGATTTGGTTCGACATTGTTAACCCATCTTGCTCTCAAAGCATCCAAATCACCCATCCAACAGATATTTACTCCGCTCTTCTGGTTCATAGGAGTCGGTGGGGAAAAGATCCTACTATTAAATTGGTGTTGTTGCCGATTCAGGATTTTTCTACTAGCAGTTAGTTCTTTGCGTTTGACTGGGACTAAGCTTCTTTTCACTTTTACTCACCTATCTACTTAGACCATTTCAGGTACCCTTATATCACTATGAAGTATAATTAGTACATCTTTGGTGGAGCACCTCATCTCCCGCTTCCAGATCAGAACTATTGGATCTGAAGACATACATACGATCTATGAGATGCAAACTGGGATTTGTGCACCACCCATCACCTCAGACTCATTCCACATCAGGTCAGAGTTTATTGCCTTAATTGAAGAGCATAAGTTCCTTGGTTCTTCTTCTGAAGATACCTTGGAACATTTAGATCGATTTGATATGATATGCAATACTATTCAATTCGCTGGTGTGAGTGAAGACGCACTCAATTTGCGTCTCTTTCCGTTCTCTCTTGGCGAACGTGCGCATCACTGGCAGAAGATGCTTACGAAGGATTCCATTGTCACATGGGCAGCGTGCAAGTGTGTGTTCTTATTTAAGTTTTCTCCCCTGCCAAGATCATATGATTTCGCAGAGCCATTTCTGTATTTCAACAGCTTTCTAGCGAATCTTTGAGTGATGCATGGGAGCGTTTACATGATTACACTTCTCAATGCTCGCATCATGGATTTTCGGACGCTAACCTTCTGAGCACATTTTACCGCGGCCTACTACCCTGTTGTTGTTCTGTTCTCGACACGGCTGGTACTATGTTTCCTTAAGAAGACTATCGTTGATGGGTTCATCTTGTTCGATAACTTGACAATGAGCGAGAGCCAATATGGCTCAGTATTTGATGATCCATTTGGCGATCGTCCCCATTGTCCCGATACCCGTTACCAAACGAAGATTCATGAGCTTAATGCCAAACTTGATAAGTTGCTCCAAGCAACGCCACCTAAACTTCATCACGCTAAGACCCGCGATCTGATCCCTCCTATACCTACTTCTCTGGAGAATATTCATTCCATTGGGCCATTCGATTACCAATCTTTGTCTGACATGCTTTAACAACAATTATTTGATTCAACTTTGACACCAGTCTGTATTGCCTCCACTGAGACGCATTCCGACATATACGAGGATTCTCTTCTGAGGCAGTTATTTGGGGCTCATGAAGAGAATATCCTTCGATTCGGGGATTTACGGCTGGATATCGATCTGAAGATGACGGATTCCCACATCAACTTATCCAAACAGTACAACGATATCACATCCCAAGTGCAACTCTTCTCTTACACCTTGGATTCGCTTGATGACGATGTTGTACACATAAGTCAACAGGACTTCATCCCTGCCATTACCCTTCGTTCCAGCAGAGCCTTACCACCCATGACTCCCATTGTGGACAATGAGAACCTAAGCAGGGGGGAGGCATTGAAGGGGAAGAGCAGATTGAACCCGACATAGTTCAATTACCAAAGAAGAGTAGTAAACCTACTACCCTCAAAGTTCCACACTATACGCTACCAAGCTATGAACCGAAACTTCCATTTCCTGGACGTCACAAAGATAAAATTATGAAGAAATACCAAAGTAAGTTTGAAGAACAAATAAAAGAAGTTCAGATAGCTATGCCTATTATAGATGACTTCATGCTAATTCCTCAATATATCAAGTTTTGAAGGAAGTTATCAAAAACAAAATGAAATAAATGGAAGACATGGTGGTTGATGTGTCTGGTTTTTAGGGGTTTTTAGTCTCAT
>OVAU01001221.1:0-15665 GCA_900406315.1 Biscutella laevigata subsp. laevigata
CTTAGACATATGATGAGCCATTGGATGAATTAAACCTATTATCATGAAGTTGACTGCCTGTTTTGATTCCTTGATCCATAAACTATCTTTTATATATTTGAATTCGTTATTTTACATTGCTTGCTAGGACNGCTTAACACTCTAGAGAACTAGTGCGCTATCTCCCCTGAGTTGGTTCGACAACCCCCCACTATACCACATCCTTCTCATCCACATCACCTCACAAAACCACGCTAATCAAGTAGATTAATTGATAGCTAAACTGAAACATTATAGGAGGGCCACATCCTATTCATTAGATGATATCAAGGGTATTTCACACTCTCTTCGCATACTAATAATTCACTTATAAAATGAATCTATGTCTTATATTGAACATCAAAAGAGACTAGACCCCAATCTTAAAGAAGTGGGAAAAAAGAAATCTTGAAACTCTTGTATGTTGGGATCATTAACTCGATCTTCGACAGTAATTGGATCTCTCATGTGCATGTTGTTCCAAAAAAGGTAGAATCATTGTTATTAAGAACGATATTATTGAATTGATCCCAACCAGAACCATAAATGATCATTTCCCCATCTCTTTCATTGACCAAATGCTAGAGCATTTAGCTAACCACCCTTTTTGCTGCTTTTTGGATGGGTATCTTAGATTCTTCTAAATACCCATTCACCCAAATGACTAAGAGAAACCTACCTTCACATGCCTTATGATACCTTCACTAATCGAAGGATGCCGTTTTGGCTATGTAACACACCAACTACATTTTAGCGTTGTATAATGTCAATATTTTCATGGATGATTTTTGGGTGCATGACTCTTCTTTTTTCTCCCTGTTTGTCAAATTTATGCAAGGTACTCGAACGCTGCAAGGAGACCCACTTAGTGCTGAATTGGAAAAATGACACTTCATGGTACGATATGGAATAGTCCTGGGCCACATGATATCAAAGAAAGGGATCGAGGTCGACATGACCAAGAGTGAAGTGATGGCTAATATGAGACCCCCAAATTCGGTTAAGTGACTTCAAAGTTTCTTGGGATATGATGGGTTCTACAAACGATTCATAAAGGATTTCTCAAGATGGCTAGACAACTTACAAGACTACTATGCAAGGAAGTGTATTTCCATTTTGGTAAGGAGTGTATGGTTGCTTTCAACAGGATCAAGCAAGAGTTTATAAGTTCCCCTATTGGGAAACTACCAGACTGGGATCTCCCTTTTGAAATAATGTTCGATGCAAGTGACTATGCGTCAGACGTAGTTATGGGGCATAGAAGAGACAAGAAACTCCATGTGATTTACTACGACAATATGACTCAGGATGATGCTCAAGTGAGGTATCTACCATTGACAAGGAATTGTTGGCGATTGGGAAGTTCATGAAGGACATAAAAAGGTTTTATTGGGATGAACCTTACTTACGCACTGTGAGTAAGGATGACTTATACCTAAGATGTGTGGTAGAGGAAGAAATTTAAGGGATCCTTACCCACTATCATGGATCAACCTATGGAGGCCACTTCACCACCTTCAAGAACATTTACAGGATTCTTCAAGCGGATTTTGGTGGCCTACGATGTTTAGGTACACTCATTAGGTCATTGAGCGGTGTGATTCCTGCCAAAGGAAATGCAACATTAGTAAACGAAACAAGATGCCTCAGAACCCGATAATGGAAGTCGAGGTTTTTGACGTTTGGAGGATCGGTTTTTTTGGGACCATTTCAATCATCATACGAGAACCGCTATATCTTGGTTTCAGAAGACTATGTGTCTAAGTGGGTTGAAGCCATGACAAGCCCTACAAATGACGCCAAGGTAGTCCTCAAAATGTTCAAAAGTTTGAGTTTCCCAAGGTTTGGGAACTGAAGAGTGGTTATAAGTGATGGAGGGTTTCACTTCATAAATAGGGTTTTTCAAAGCCTTTTGAGAAAGCACGAAGTGAAGCATTTTGTCACCACTCCATATCACCCTCAGAAGAGCGGCCAAGTTGAGGTTTTGAACCGGAAAATCAAAGCAATTCTAGAGAAAACAATCGGGGTAACTCGAAAGGATTGGTGTGATAAGCTAGACGACGCATTAAGGGCATATGGAACAGCTTTTAAGACGCACTTGGGTACAACACCGTTTAACATTATGTATGGTAAGGCATGTCATCTACATGTGGAGCTTGAATACAAAGCTCTATGGGTACTTAACCTTCTTAACTTTGATATCAATGGAGCTAACGAGAAACGAGAATTTCAACTCAAGGAGTTGGATGATGAAATGAGTATATCAAGCCTCAAGCATGGAGCTAGATGAGGAATATTGGACAAGTTTGTTGCCGAGATTGTAGAAGGACTTGAGCCGCACACAAAGAGAACCTAGAAGAGACTTGAAGATCATTTGCCACATTTGGAGCTTAATTGATATCATTCAAGTCATCATGGCCTTGTAGCTCGATTCTTGATTCACCTTAAAGATAACACGTGATCTTTACCGATAGGGTATTGACCATTAACTTTCTTCTCAACTCTTTCGGGATTTTCGAGTGAATCTCTAACCTATAGTCCCCTTCCTCACTTTATTTCCCTTTTTCATGAAATTCGGTTTCATGCCATGATCGATTACTCATAAAAAATTGGGCATATCGACCTTAATTGGGTTTTTGTTCTTTTCTTTTGACGGTCGACATATACCAGAATGCTTCTTGGGTATCGTTTTATTTTTTTATCGACCGTGTTTTTCTTTTCTTTCTCTTTCTTATTATTTTCTTCCTTTCCTTTCTTTTCCTTTCTATTTCTATTTCTATTTCTTTTTCTTTTCTTTCAAGAAGTAATAGTTTTTAAACGTTAGTGGCGGTTACCCACAATTCTTTTTGGGCATATCGACCAAGTAAATAACGAGAGGGGGGACTTCCACTACAAGAAAAAAACACGATTAGCGACTACCAAGAGCGACTCCAGAAGTAGTCGCAGATCTTTGCGACTCCTCATCGACTCCTGGGCGACTACAGACATACAATAACACTTTTGTCGTAAAAGAGTGACTCCACTTTCGTAGCGACTCCTAGTCAGAAGTTACAATTTTTTGCCACTAAAGAGCGACTATAATCTGTAGATGCAATCTTGTGTGACTAAAGAGCGACTACAAACTATAGTCGCAATCTTTTGCGCCTAAAAAGTGGAAAGCGGCGTTCAAGTGACAACTGATGCAATAGTAAGATACATAATTGATTTTGAGTCGGTCTTTTGCGACTGCATGAGGCGATTACTCGGGGTTTAAAACCCCTAAACCCTATGTAGTCGCTCTGGAGTCGCAAAAGAGCGACTCCACAACGACTTCATGTATGATTTCAAGTTTATTTCACCATATCTTCAATTTAGAATCGCTACGGATCATATATACTCTATTTAATATCATAAAACCATTAATTAACTTTAATTATCTACTTTTTAAAAAAAATTCAATGGACCGAAATGGTCACATAAGTATAACATAAGCATTACACTTAACAAGAAACCTTATTCATCCGAGTTGATCATAAATTGTTTTAATATTTATTTCATTTGGATTACATAGTTATAAGAGTTTATATATTTGAATCTAAAGATGTCTCAGTGTTTTTTAACTTGGTCAACAATTTTTAAAAAAACTTGAACCGAACAAATTATTAAGAAAAACAAAAACACCTTATATAATATTACTTGTATACAATTATGAAATTTGTAACATGGTTCACTGGCTCTTACCCCGTACTCAGGTCCTCTCCCTTCCCATAGCCCATGGTTCGAACCCAGGCACACGTTTTTATTTTTTATATTTATGGAGTCGCTCTTTTCCAACTACACTACTCGGAGTTGCTCTTTTGCGACTCCACTGCGGAGTCGCTCTTTTGCGACTCCAACTAGTGGAGTCGCTCTTTTGCAAATTCGTGACTGCAGAACGACTACTCGGAGATTCACCCAGATAGGTGACATGTAATACAACCGTAGTCGCTCCAGAGTCGCAAAAGAGCGACTACTGAGCAACCACATTACCCTAAACTCTGAGTAGTCGCAATGGAGTCTCAAAAGAGCGACTCCATTGCGACTACTTGTTTAATTTTTAGTTCATTTCACAATTTTTTGAAACTTGAATCGCTTCGAGTCGTATATAATAAATTTGGTATCATAAAACCATTACTAAACTTTAATTATCTACTTTAAAAAAGATTAAAAATTGAATCGACCGAAATTGTCACATATGTATTACACTTGACAGGAAACATTATTCATCCGAGTTGATAATAAATTGTTTTAATATTTATTCATTCGAATTACAAGGTTATAAGAGTTTATATATTTGAAATTAAAGACGTCTCAATGTTTTTTAATTTGGTCAATGATTTTTTAAAATATTTAAACCGAACAAGTTATTAAGAAAAACAAAAACCACCTTATATAATAGTTTTGTTGTAATAGACCAATAACATAGCAGTGGTCCAGTGGTTAGGGGATGTGAAGATCAATTTGGGAACTTGGGTTCTATTCCCCCCTATGCACATATAATTAGGGATTTATTTGGCAGAAAGAGGGGGTCCTCCTATGACGGCAGTACCCCCTGCGGCGGCGGCGACGGCGACAGCGGTTCCGACGATGGGCCCTCCATATGTAGTCGCTAATCGCGTGCTTTCTTGTAGTGTTCAGTTTAGTTTACACACCCTAGGATACCTACTCGAGGATTTACGCTAAGGTCTCAATCCTATGACAGGGCCCTGAAAGGTATAGTCCATTCTAACACCCAAGCAAACAAATGGAAAGAATACTTAAGATGCTTCGACCCTAACGAGTTTTGAGGCAAACCTTGCTCAAAATTACTCAACAAGATCATAGTAACTTAGAGGAAACCTAGATCTTCATTGATCCCCTTATGCATATGAAGCTATACTCGATCCTACAAAATGCAAAATCTTTTTGGTTTTTCTGAAATGTTTTGATTTGTTTTGGGTGTTTTCTCAAAAACATAAGTATATACAATGCATATGATACTCGATATCTACCAAAAAATACAACAACGTTAGACGTGGTCTCTCCCCCAAACTTAAATTGCAGTCTCTGTGAGAAAAATTTGTAGGTGAAACCGAAAATAAGATGATTAAGAAAGTGCAAAACTATGTACAAAGGTGTGAAGGGTATCTCAATAATTATATGTGTTGGGATCAAATTCTCCATCCAAGGAGAATCTCGGGGACTCGTTATCCGAGCTCGGCCGTGGTGGTGGTCGAATTTCCCGACGTCAGGTCGTAAAGGCCGAGCATCTCTGTGGACGAGGTGGCTAGGAGCTACTTCCTCTTCTTTGGGAGCGTCTTTATTCCAAGGTATCTTTATCATAGTCAATCATCTCTTGATCTCGTTCCTCGGGGAGTTCACCCATGTGAATGTGAAATGTGTGTTTTTGCATCAGGTTTTATCCTACATTTCAGATCATTTTTGTGTAGTAAGGATTGAATTTAGGTCTTTTCGGATTGCATTTGTGCATGTTTCCCATTTCAGGTAGTTGAAGAAGACCTAATCGATTATTAAGAGCATTTCAGATAAAGGAGGCTCAAATGGGTCCAAAAATCTTAGTGCATCGAGCATAGCCATCGGCCATGGGTGGTCGATGCGCACCGAGAACCATAAGATGGAATCACAACGGTCACCAGCATCGAGCATGGGTGACCGATACAAACCATCAAATGAAGAAATCAGGAAGGATTGGTCACAAGCATCGATCTGCCATGACCGATCCTGTCAAAGATCAAAGTCAAATGCCGATTAATGTGTTGACCAAGCTCATTTCCACTCATTTTGGAGAACTAAAAATTTGGGGGATCTCTCCTTTCTTTAACTTTTTTCCATTTTGAGCTCGGAGACTACTTTTGCTTATTTGGATTTTGTAATTTGGTTTATTATCTTAATCTAATCTTATCTTCATCTCTTTTATTTGTTCCAAGTGCCGGATTTTAATTTTGATCATGCAAAGGCATAGATCCTTGATGGGATTTTGTGCCTTAGGCATGATGTGTGAGTAGTCTCTCACTTAGGTGAATGGATTAGGGAAACTTGGTGATTAAGGAATAAAAATTGATATATAGGGTTCATTCTTCCATGTTCTTCATGCAATTGTTGTTCTAAATGTTAAAATGGTTTTGATCACTCTATTTTAGAAGCTCAACAATTTATCACTGATAGGTGTTCGGTAGAATGCTTGATTTTGCAATTGTTTGTTTTTGGCGCATTTCCAAGAGATTGTGTTAGGATCATTAGATGGTTGCATGAGATTGTTGTTAATGCTTCTTAATCATGCATTTAGCCAAGAGATTGTATTTTTATTCGTTTTAGGATATGAATTTTTACCACTAGAGTGGATTAATCCATCTTTGAAATCCTTAGACCTAAGACTCGCATAGGAATGTTAGAGTAGAATATTGATTTCTTGCACTTAATCATCGAAGTTGACTAAAGTCCATTCGCTTAGGTTGTTTTCTCAGTTCGAAGTTTTACTAGGTTTTGTTACTTACCGCTTTATTCCTTTCAGTCTTTGATTTAAGTTACTTATTTTTTTTATCTAGATTTGTTGGTGACAGTTTCAGTTCTTGTATTGCCAAGACTAGTAGAACTCTTTATAGGCTTATTGATCTAGCTACATCCTAATCTGGTTCGACAAATTCATACCCCACATTCAAAATAACAAGACTCTTTACCCCACTCTTCTGAACAATAGGAGTGTATGGGGGTAAAGAAACCAAAAGAGTCTGTTATTAAATTGGCGCCATTGCCGATTCAAGATTTTCAACTAGCAGTTAATCATTTGCGTTTAGCTCGGACTTGGTTTTCTTTTCTCGCATTTACTAACTTCTCTACTATCTGATTGTGAATTCATGTACAAAGGTTGTCCTATGTTTCCTATGATGAACGAGGACACACTAGGGGAGCAGCTAATGGCCCTCTCCCACCGCCTTTCACTATTGGCACTGAGGATGCACCCCCTACGTATACCATGCGCATCAGAATCAGCGCCCCACCAATCGATACACTGGGTTTCCAAATTCGATCATATTTAATTGCATTGATAGAGGAAAAACAATTCCTATGATGAACGAGCAACACGCTAGGGGAGCAGCTAAACATTAGGGGAGCAGCTAATGGCCCTCTCCCACCGCATCTCACTATTGGCACTGTGCATACACCCCTACGCATACCATGCACACCAAAATCAGGGCCCCACCAATCGACACACCGACTTTCCAAATTCGGTCAGATTTAATTGTACTGATAGAGGAAAAGCAATTCCATGGTATCTTAATGGAAGACCCATTCGCCCACATGGATAGATTTGATTTGACATGCAACACTGTTCAACTCATTGGAGTAAGCGATGACGCTCTTAAACTGCACATCTTCCCGTTTTCTCTTGTTGAACACGCCCATCACTGACAAAAAATGCTAATCTGAGATTTGGTTGTTACTTGGCATGGTTGCATGCGCGCTTTCTTAATAAAGTTCTTCTCGCCTAACAAGACCGCAAGACTTCAGAACTCCATTTATGGGTTTCTCCAGCTGTCCAGTGAATCCATGGGCGACATTCAAATATACTGTCAAGAAAAGAACCTAGGATCTAGAAACATATCTCATATTTTTTGAAGAACTTGTCAAGCTCCCAACATTCGTCACTCAATGCCAGACTAGAGCTACAACCAATACAAAATCGATGCTATGTCCCATTTACTAAACCTATGAAAATAAGTTCACCTCGAGGTCTCAAGTGTGACCCTACGCCTAACTGGGCCCATTGGATGCTAGCAACGTCACTAATGCTAGCCCCAAGAGCCTAGCAATCCCAGTAGTCCGATCGAATTGTAATCCCGCCAAACTAGGAGGTCTCGGTTACACAAGTTTTAATAAGGTTTACCCGACTTGATCGATTCCGCTTGTCAGGCATAATTATTTCAAGTATATACTCTCTTAGCTCGTGATTTACGCGATCCAAATAATTGCTCACCAGGCTTGAATCATCCTAAGGCTTAGATCCAATTTGTCAGATTGAATCTAGGCTACAAATAAGACACTAAGAGGGGATCCCTAGTGTTTCCTTTTCTCTAAACCTAATAGAGCATGAACTCGAGCTTTCCCTTCTACGGGAAACCCTAGATCCAATCTATTAAACGACTCATACATGATAGATGCAATCAAACAAGGCATGATTGAAAATACTAAAAAAGTAGTGAATTGAATACATAAAAACAAGGGTTCCATATACAAGTTTTAAATTTAATCTATCTCCCTAGGTAAAACTAATAAAACCCTAGTTGCAAATAGAACAATAAGCAGAATAAAATAAAAGTGTTCTAAGGAAAAAGCATAGTAAAATTCGTGTCTCTCTAGTTTTTTTATAGTGCTCATGATGTCATTATGGTACCAAGCTGGCTTGGGTTTTGAAACTTTGAAATTTGGGAATTTGTCTTTATAGTTCGATCGAACTGGATTGAGGTTCGACCGAACCACAACTTGGTCTTGTCACCGAATCCTGGTGTTCTCGCGTTTGTTTGAACGCCCTGGATTTGGATCTGGTTCGACCAAACCAAAGGCAATTCGATCGAACTGGTCTTCACTTATGTACTCGATCTCGTGTTTTGTTAATCAGATCCTACAGTCTTAGTTGAAGTAAGGGTTCGATCGATCCAAGTGTGGTTCGACCGAAGTCAGGCTTGGACAGGAATGTCTTTCTTCAAATCTTAAACGCATCCAAAAGCTTCATTTCCTCAACAATTCTCTCAAGACCTCACCGCACGAAAACAACAGCTTTGTGACAACAGACATAATTTGTGACTAATGTGCAACTCTGTTTCCGTGGTTGCAAAAAAGTCCCAAATGTGAGACTACCTTAGAGGAGTCATATATTTGCGACTACTTTTGCGACTACAGTTACAGAATCCCATAATATGCCACTACATAGTGACTTATGTTGGTAGTCAAAGTGACATAGTCACAGTAGTGGTCGCACATTACATGTAGTTGCAAAGTAGTCGCTCATTTTTAAGACTGATGTGCGAATGCGGTCAAAGGTCGCTCAATTTGCGACTTAGGTCCAACTACGTGGTATATTTACAGATATGTAGTCGCACATGTGGTCGCATCTCGCTCGTAGTTGCACATTAGTCACACTTTCTTGCTACTAATGTGCGACTGCGTTTGTAGTTGCACTGTTGTCGCATAGCAGTTGCAAAAAATTGGTAAAACGCATGAAAATCGAGTAAGGTGTAGGTGTAGCTAATTCTTGCCATTCCTTAAGGAGTCACAATTGTAGTTGCAAAATTTGTCTATATACTCACCTAAAAGTTTGATGTTTTGCACACAGAAAAACCTTATAGAGTTATTAGAAAAAAAAATGTTATGGCAAATCCTACTAACTATTGAAATTCCAGAGAGTGGATGTACCGACAAATCGAGGAGCGGACAAATAACTTTTCTGCGAGTTTATGAGCATGACAAGCAATCAACAAATTGCCCAAAGTAGCAAGGGTAAGTTTTACGGTCCTTGTAGTACTTGCAAGAACGATAAATTTTTTACGGGATGTAAGATTTATACGCACCACTATAGTAAAGGAATTATGGCAAATTATAACATTTGCTATATACATGGGGAGGAAATGAATGTTGATTTGGGAACGTTAAGTTATAATATCAATAACAATCAACCAAGTCGTATTTAACAAGAAGATGTGGGTAATAATATGGGTGATAGATATTTGGAGATGGTTCATGATGCATTTAATGAAACGTTGGTCCATTGTATGGTGATTAAAGAGAATGTATCAAACCAAGAAGAATGCTAAAGCTATGAGATGGAACGCAGAGCATGAGTCATAGGACGAAACAATGATTAATCCATCAGATGTAGCGGAATAGAAAAAATTTCAGCAGTTACATCCTCGATTTGCTAGAGAACCAAGAAACATTTACCTAGGATTGTGCACGAATGGATTTAACATGTTTGGTATGTCACATAATCATTATCTACGGCCAGTTATTTGGCTCCCTATAACTTGCCTCATATTTGTGTATGAAACTAGAATTTTATTTCTGACAATTTTGAATTCTAGGCCGAAGCATCTACGTGCAAGTCTTGATGTTTTCCTCTGACCTCTTATCAATGAGTTAAAAGATCTTTGGTACTGTAGTTGAGGCGTACTATATATTAACCCGACAGAATTTAACTTTAAAGTTGTACTGATGTGGACGATCAATAACTTTCCAGCATATACCATGTATTATCATGTCCAATATGCATGGAAGATACAAAGGCATTCCACCTGCCAAATGGAAGGAAGACCTGTTAGTTTCATTGTCACATGCGTTATCTTCCTCCAGACCATCCATTAAGGAAAAATAAAATAAATTTTTAGAAAGGGAAACACGCTATGAATGATTATCCTCCTGAATCACTAAGCAGTGCGCAAGTTTTGGACTAGCGAAGCCGAGGAAAAGATATGTACAGGGTGAGAATGGTCACGAGGTAAAAAAGTTGGGATATGGTAAGATTCATAGTTTGCACAAAGAAAACATATTTTGGGAGTTACCATACTGGACGGACTTATATCTACACCATAATCTAGATTTCATGCATATAGAGAAGAATTTCTTTAATAGCATCTTGCATACTGTGATGAATGACAAAGACAAATCAAAAAACACAAAGAAAGCGCGAATGGATTTAAAACAACTTTGTTCACGAAAATAGTTGCATCTTGATGCTCGTGAGAAAGCTTATTTTCCTATATTTTGATTGATTTCATTAGTCAATGAACGCTTATTGGAATGTGTAAAGAATAAAGTCAGATTCAGGGATGGCTATGTGGGTGATGAGGACATCGATATTAGCTTAACCAAAGCCGAGGAAGAAGTCATCAACATAACAACCATTGATCAAACACCACTGACAAGGTCTGTAATCATATGCGTGAGAGAAAAGTTCAACAACTCTGTGGAAATCCTTCTCACACTCTTAGAGTATCAAGAAGGCGAGATCAACAAGGATATGCTAGGAAACGTTCAAGAACAACTCAAGACTCCAAGTACTCTATTTTTGCCGATTCTTCAAGGAATTAAGGAAGCTACATTGTTCACCATTTCAATGGAAGATCAAGGCACTTAAATGAGGAAGTATTCATATATATATATAAAGGTATGTTTTGAATTTGAATAAATAACGGTTATTTTCTTGTTTTGCAGGAAGTGTGTCGTTGGACTTTAAAAGTGTCTTTTAATTGTCTTATGTCTTATTTTTAATATGTGTTGTTTTCCAAGTCTAGTGTCCTTATTTGTATTAATTTCGACCCTAGAAGGTCCCCAGCTGCTGGACTATATATAAAGTCCCTTCTCAGCTTGTATTTGGCAGCTTTTATGAAATAAAAACTCTAGTTTTCTTCTATGGAAGAGCCAAAAACGCCTCAGCCTTCTTGTGTATGATTCTTTGAAGTGTAAGTGTTCTAGACTTATCACAGATCCTCCATCATCTATGTGGCGTCTCTCAATCCATCTCTCTATCCATTCCACCCACTTGATTCTTCAAAGAGAGACCTTAGTCCAGTTGAAGAGTAACCATCGATCTCACTTCTATTCATCTCATTCAAATTGAATCTGTTGAGAGTGACTTTAGCCCAACAACGGTTCTCCATTCTACCACCTAAGGAATCATCTCCTTGGCTCCTATATCATCTGGTATCAGAGATACATGAAACATTTTTTTAAGCATGGCGAAACAAGGAGGAGATGAAAATATGGTTCAGATGCTTGCAGCAATTCAAGCTCAGCTTCAAACACTTGGTGACCGCCTGACACAGATTGGACAACCACCAGCTGCACCAAGAGTACCAATCACACCTATTCGTGGTGAACCTAGAGCAAACCAATAACATGATGTCCTTTCTAGTGACTCTGATGGTGAACCTCCAGAAGATAATCGAAACCAGGGACAAAGAAGACTGAACCATTAAGGGAGAGGACGTGAGGAAAGAAGATATGATCTAAAGCTTAACACACCAACCTTTGCTGGAAAGGTCAATCCTGAAGTATATATTGATTGGGAGAGACGCATGGAGTATATCTTTGATATTACAACTACTCAGAACAGAGGAAGGTATCCCTAGTTGTTGCTCAACTTACTGTTAATGCTTTAGCTTGGTGGGATCGAGATGTGTCGGAGAGAAGAAGGCATCGACATGGAGCCATTAACACTTGTGAAGACATGAGGTTTCAGCTGCGGAAAAGATACATTCCAGCCTACTATCACCAAGAGCTACAAAAGAAATTTCGTAAACTCACTCAAGGAAGCAAATCTGTGGAAGAATACTATGATGAGTTTGAATCACTCAAGAAGAGACTGGATAATGAAGAGTCTGAAGAGAACATGATGACACAATTTGTAGATGGACTTCATGACCAAATCGCCAGAAAGGTGGAAAGACAAGCTTACCACGACATGGATTAGTTCTTACACTTAGCTGTTGAGGCTGAGCAACACGTTAAGAGGAAGATAGCCTCAAGCAACTGTAGCAAGACTCCATGGACGCCACAACCCCAAAAAGTCATAGACAAAGGAAAATCCATTGAAGTGGATCCAAGATTTAAAAAGACTTTGCCAGAAACATCAAAAGAAACCAAACCTAACCAAGGTAAGTCTACTAATCAAAGAGCTCGTGATATTACTTGTTTCAAATGTCAAGGCAAAAGACACTACACGAGGGACTACCCAAACCAATGAGTGATGATCCTTAAGGCTAATGGAGAGTATGAATCACAAGACGAAGAGGAGGGAGAACAAGAGGGATATGAGCAGGGAGTTATAGACTACCCTGAATTGGGAGAACTTCTAGTCATTAGAAGGGCTCTTACCTCTATATTTGATCCCGAGACGATTCAAAGAGAAAATATTTTTCATTCTCCTTGTTCTGTAAACTCCAAGGTATGTAGTTCATGTACTAACGTAGCCAGCAATTATTTGGTTGATAAGCTAGGTCTCCAAAAGACGAAGCATCCCCTTCCTTACCAACTTAAGTGGCTCAACGACAATGCTGAGCTCAAGATATCCGAACAAGTCATTGTACCTTTCACCATAGGAAGCTATTCTTATCAAGTCTTGTGTGATGTAGTTCCAATGCAAGTGGGTCACCTTCTTCTAGGACGACTGTGGCAGTTCGACAAGGAGACTCTACACCATGGTAGAACCAACTACTACACCTTCTCTCACAACAATAAGAAGCACACCTTAGCTCCTCTCACGCCTCAAGAAGTTGATAAGAAGTTGATAAGACTCTACACCATGGTAGAACCAACTACTACACCTTCTCTCACAACAATAAGAAGCACACCTTAGCTCCTCTCACGCCTCAAGAAGTTGATAAGAAGTTGATAAGACTCTACACCATGGTAGAACCAACTACTACACCTTCTCTCACAACAATAAGAAGCACACCTTAGCTCCTCTCACGCCTCAAGAAGTTGATAAGAAGTTGATAAGACTCTACACCATGGTAGAACCAACTACTACACCTTCTCTCACAACAATAAGAAGCACACCTTAGCTCCTCTCACGCCTCAAGAAGTTGATAAGAAGTTGATAAGACTCTACACCATGGTAGAACCAACTACTACACCTTCTCTCACAACAATAAGAAGCACACCTTAGCTCCTCTCACGCCTCAAGAAGTTGATAAGATGCAACAAGATATGTCTAAGGGAGCTAAGTCAAGCAAGACCAACCTATACATAAAACCTGCTTCTGTTTATAATTCCCTTGAATCTCATGCAACTGTACTACTAATGATCTTTAAGGAAGGTTTGTTTTCAGGTCCAGAAGAGAAAGAACTTCCACCAGAAGTGATGGAGATATTAGGAAGTTTTGAAGAGGTTTTTCCCGAGGAGATACCACAAGGTTTACCACCTATAAGAGGAATTTGCATCAAATCGACCTCGTTCCAGGAGCACCATTGCCTTATAAACCATCATATCGAGTCCATCCCACCGACGCAAAAGAGTTGGAAAAGCAAGTTCAAGACCTAATGTCAAAGGGATACATCCGTGAAAGCCTAAGTCCATGTGTTGTACCAGTTCTCTCGTGCCAAAGAAAGATGGAACTTGGAGAATGTGCGTGGACTGCCGTGCAATCAACAACATCAACGTCAAATATAGGAACCCTATTGCGAGACTGGATGACATGCTAGATGAACTTAATGGAGCTACCATTTTTCCAAAATCTATTTAAGGAACGGATACCATAAAGTGAGAATGAAAGAAGGGGATGAATGGAAAACGGCGTTCAAAACTAAGCAAGGACTATACAAGTGGTTAGTCATGCCATTTGGACTCACCAACGCCACGAGCACATTCATGAGGCTAATGAATCAGGTTCTAAGGGAGTACATATGTAAGTTTGTGGTTGTTTACTTTGATAATATCTTGATTTATAGCACATGCCTTGCATATCACTTAGAGCATCTTGAATTGGTAATTAAAACGCTTAAGGCTGAAAAGCTTTATGCTAACCTAAAGAAATGCACATTTTGCACTGATCGAGTTGTGTTTTGAGGATTTGTTGTAAGTTCACAGGGCCTGAAGGTTGATGAGGAAAAGATCAAAGCTATACAAGATTGGCCAACACCTATAACAATTGGGCACATTATGAGCTTTCATGGACTGGCGAGTTTCTATAGAAAAATTGTTAAAGATTTCAGTACCATAGCTTCCCCTGACTTTGGTGATCACGAAGCAAGTTTCTTTCCATTGAGAACAAGCGCAAGAAGAAGCATTCAACAAACTTAAAGACTGCTTAACTCACAGACCTATTTTGGTTTTACCTAACTTTGAGCTCACTTTTAAGATTGAGTGTTATGATTCAGGTACATGTATAGGAGCTGTGCTAATGCAAGGAAAAAGGCATGTAGCTTACATTAGTGATAAACTCTGATACACGGCTAGCCAAGGACTTAGCTCATGAGGAATCAAGCTTGGAGACACCCATTGGACCAGTGACAAGAGCAAGAGCTAGGAAATTATCTATGAGCATAATGGAGATACTTGGAGAGCTAGAGACACATGAGTTTCACTCGAAATCTAAGGAGGGTCGGATCATGCACCTCCTTGTTTCCAACATCTTAGCCTAAGGATGAGTCTTTGGGTTAAGTCATAGGGGTACTCTTCTCCTAGATGAGGTTTGTCCCACTGGGTTTACTCACTAGGAGTTTGATGAGGCCCATTGCACTTGATTTAACCCGAAGCTTGCACTGAAGGCGCCAAGGAGCTCACTTTCAACGGGGATATGACCGTTGGAAAGGAAGCTTCCTTGACTCTATCCTATCTTACCCCTTTTATTCATTTCTTCCTTTCTTAGGGTTTACTTTTTGAGGTTAAAGACTTTCATATATAATCTCTTTGTAAGCCGTGAGNTCTATCAAATTTCAAAATGAGATCTTTTCTCTCTTTTGGAAGT
This sequence comes from Biscutella laevigata subsp. laevigata, assembly GCA_900406315.1. Classification (NCBI taxonomy): domain Eukaryota; kingdom Viridiplantae; phylum Streptophyta; class Magnoliopsida; order Brassicales; family Brassicaceae; genus Biscutella; species Biscutella laevigata. The sequence continues at coordinate 15,497 of OVAU01001221.1, forward strand.
TCATCTAAGAGTGTGTCATATCTCTTAGAGGTTTCTTGGTGTGTAATATCCAAGATTCCACCTTTCTCTTCTTTGTTCTAAGTGTTTTTGAGTACTTAAGCGTTTCTCGGATTCTCTCGATCACCCGATCGCCATTTCTCGATCATCCGACAAGCGTTCTTCCACCTGC
>OVAU01001222.1:0-15665 GCA_900406315.1 Biscutella laevigata subsp. laevigata
TTGGAATTGATGAAGAAGACATGGTCGATATTGGGGATTACGAGAGCAGTGCATAACTTATGTTTCACTTGGGTTTTGTTTAATCAGTACATTGTGAGTTCTCAGATGGAGCCAGACTTGCTTGGTGCTTCTCATGCTATGTTAGCTGAAGTAGCTAATGATGCTAAGAAGTTTGATCGTGAAGCTCTGTATGTGAAGTTATTGACTTCGACTCTAGCCTCTATGCAAGGATGGACAGAAAAAAGGTATTCTCTTTGGTCTACGGGTGGGCGATCGGTTTTTCAGTTCGGAACTTTTGGTTTTGTTAAATGTGTCTATTCAATGGTTAACCCTATAGAGTTCAGTTTGGGATATTTGAGTTTCGGTTTTTTTGGCTTTTGAAAAATTTGTCCAATCAGAAATAGATTTTGTATTGATTCGGTTTTATATTTGGTTTGATTTGATTTTATATAAAATAGTAATGTAAAAATAAACAAAATTTATTAATTATATTTAATATTATAGATTTAAAATAATCTAAACATATTTTACTAGATATGTAATTAAAACATATTGATTTTAATTAATTTTGTTACCTTCTATTTGTTGGAATTTGGTTTCGGTTCAGCTCGTTTAGATATAGAAATTTCCTATCCATTTGACTTTTTACAAAGTTCGGTTCAAGTTGATTTTGTGAATGTCAGTTTGGGTTGGTGAAAGGAATTTAGAATTTTTCCTATCTATTCGGGCTTTTACAAAATTCAGTTCGAATTCGGTTTGGTATTGAATTTTAGTTCGATTTAGTAATTTTGCCCAATCCTTTACTTAGACGTGAGATTGTGAATGTGAATGTGATTATTATAGGTTGTTGAGATATCATGATTATTTCAACCGAGGGAATGTTGGATTGATAGAGAATCTTCTACCATTGGCGTTATCATCGTCTAAGATCTTGGGAGAGGATGTGACAATCTCTCAAGGGAAGAGTCAAAAGAAATGTGATGTGAAACTGATCGATTCATCAGGTGATCGCGTCAATTACTATATAAGATCCTCTCTTAAAAACGCCTTCTCAAAGGTAAATTTCTACTAGAACAAGAACGCCTTGGGATTTTCAAAGTTTATATTTAGATTATTTATTCACAATTATTATATTTTCCGTGTCGGTTTATGTTCTTGTATTTTCAATCTAAAATACCACAAAAATACTTAAAATATTAATAAAGGTGAAAACCCATTTTTATTTTAAAAATATCACAACAAAATAAAATAAATATAATTTTTATAATAAAACAATATAAATATATTAAATATCTGAAAAACAATATTAAACATTAAAATATATCAAATATGAAAAAAAAATGTTGAATATTTAAGTTTAGATTTAGACCTTTCCTTCAAATCTCGTGTTCGGTTCATGTTTTATCCAGATATGAAATATCTCACATGTAAGATCCGTTCAAATATTTTGATATTTTAATTCGGTTTGTACTAGTATTTTTCGGTTTGAGTTGGGATTTCGTTTTTTTTTTTAACGGTTTTTCTGTATTTTTGGGTTTTGAGATTATCTTTGTATCCAAATGCGTTAAGGTGGTAGAGAGCATGAAAGCAGAAATCTCAGAAACAGAGGAATCAGCGAAGGTGCTGCTTCGGCTAGCTCAGGAGACCAAAGAGCTTGCTTTGAGAGAGCGCGAGTGTTTTAGCCGAAAACTTAACAGATGGCATTCGGTTGCAGCCGGTGTAGCTTCGGTTACACTTCACCAATGTTACGGTTCGATCTTGAACCAGTTCTTGGCTGGTCGTTCGACTATTACAAAAGAAACTGTGGAAGTTTTGCAAACGGCGGGGAAGCTTGAGAAGATTCTTGTGCAGATGGTAGCTGAAGATTCAGAGGAATGTGAAGATGGAGGTAAAGGACTTGTTCAAGAGATGGTTCCTTATGAAGTCGAATCGATTATATTGCGATTACTAAAGCAGTGGATCGATGAAAAGCTTAAGACAGTTCAAGAATGTTTGAACAGAGCAAAGGAAGCTGAAGTAAGTTTATCTAAGCTTTTACTTGATGTTCATGATTCATCTGTTTTGAGTCTGAGATGTTTTTGTTTTGTTTAGACTTGGAACCCGAAATCTAAATCAGAACCATATGCACAATCTGTTGGAGAGTTGATGAAGCTAGCAAATAACGCGATCGATGAATTCTTCGAGATTCCGATTGTGATCACAGAGGATTTGGTTCACGATCTCGCTGAAGGATTAGAACAGCTCTTTCAAGAATACACCAAGTTCGTTGCATCTTGTGGTGAGTGGAAAATCTAAACTGTAAAAGGGTAAAACCGTCATTTCGTATAACCGTTGGCTTACTCTGTTTTGTGTTTGTCAGGTTCAAAACAGAGTTACATTCCTACGCTTCCTCCACTTACGAGGTGTAACAGAGATTCCACACTCGTAAAGCTTTTGAAGAAAGCCACGTTTTGGGTTTCCTACGGTGATGATCTCAAACACCACGGCGGCTTCTCCAACGGCGACCATCCACGTCCCTCTACGAGCCGCGGGACTCAACGTCTCTACATTCGTCTCAACACTTTACATTTCCTAAGCTCTCAACTTCACTCCCTCAACAAATCACTCTCCCTCAACCCTAAGATCCTACCCGCGACGCACAAACGAGCAAATTCATCCTCTTACTTCAACTCCACGCAAGCCGCAATCGAATCAGCGTGCCAACAAGTCTCTGAAGTAGCCGCATACCGGTTAATCTTCCTCGATTCATACTCAGTCTTCTACGAAAGTCTCTACGTGGGAGATCTTGCTAACACAAGAATCAAACCCGCATTAAGGATCTTGAAACAGAACTTAACGTTAATGACTGCGATTCTTTCGGATAGAGCGCAAGCACAAGCCATGAGAGAAGTCATGAAAGCATCATTCGAAGTTGTTCTCACAGTTTTACTAGCGGGAGGGTATTCTCGTACTTTCACTCGAACTGATCACGAACTAATCCAAGAAGACTTTGAGAGTTTAAAGAAGGTTTATTGCACTTGCGGCGAAGGGTTGATCCCCGAAGAAGTGGTGGATCGAGAGGCAGAGACTGTAGAAGGAGTGATTCAACTTATGAGTCAATCTACAGAACAACTCATGGAAGATTTTAGCATCGTGACATGTGAGTCAAGTGGAATGGGATTGGTCGGAACCGGACAAAAGCTTCCTATGCCTCCAACGACTGGTCGATGGAACAGATCAGATCCTAACACGATCTTACGAGTTCTTTGCTATAGAAACGATCGTGTTGCTAATCAATTTTTGAAGAAATCGTTTCAATTGGGTAAACGAAGATAACACAGAGAATAAAAATTGTTTTAAGACAGTGACTCGTTGTGCTTGAGTTTCGAGATTAAGATTGAAAGAGTTACAAACTATAAAACTCGTTGCTTGTTTAATATATAGACCGATCAGATTAATAGAAAATCCTTCGTTTTCAAGTGTGACCATTCTCGATTTTGACTGGTTTATTTACGGGTTAAGTCCGGTTTACGTAGATCACCTATTTGTACGAATCTTAAAGAGAACCGGAACTTANCTTACACCCTTGGAATGTGTTATAAGTAGTTTTTGGTTTGTATAGAAACGAGTTAATGACAATGTGAGTGTAAGACAACTCATACTCTCAGTAGGCTGGACTAAAAAAATCTGAACCGAAATTCGAATCCGACCTGAAAAATATTAATCTGAACCCGAATTAAAATATGAAAATACTCAATGAATTCTATAAAGTATTTTAGATCCGGGTAAAACCCGAACAAAACCCGATAACTGAAGTAGTACCTGAAATATCCGAGTTCAGACTTAAATATTTAATATTCCTTATTATTTGAAAATATTTATCATAGTTTTGATTTAATACATTTTTAAGTTTATTCTTTTGTGATATTTTAAAATTTTAATATGGTTTAAATTTTTTGGATGTATTAATATTTTAAGTATCTTTTTTAATATTTTAGCTAGATTACAAATACATGAACTCAAACCGAATCTTAAAGGATCCGGAAATATTTCGATATTCCCGAACTAGACCCAAATGATCTGAACCTGAAAAACCCGAAACTCAAATGGATTTAAACCAAACAAGAATGAATACTCGAACTCTCACTGACTAAGCTAAGCTTGTGGCTGTTTTTCTATAAAATAGTTGAGAATGTTACTCCATTGAATGTTATATGTTTAAAATCCAACTTTAGTATAGCTCTATCATCAGCCTCTTTGAAAGAGAAATAACATAAATCATATACAAAAGATCTCTCCTCTTTGCTTCTTAGGAGGTACTTAACCATTTTCTTTGTCAAAACAAATATGTCTTTTCTCTATAGAACATTCATAAAAGACAAGGACTATTCTCACTTACATAGAACCCACACAAGACATGTGACAAAAACCAGTCTTCAGTGTTTTACTCTTTGTCGCTGAAACTTATCTTACATGAATCCACTGATTGACCACTCTCAGTCTTTCCCTTGGACTTCCTCATCGATACTTCTCCTCCTGTTGATCCTTTCAGCTTCCGACGCGATGAAGACTTCTTAGAATGATGAGAACCACCATCTGAAAGAGGATAAGAGCTTTCAGCTTCAGTCGTTGGGACAACACGCCTTCTCCTAATCGATGGATCATTCCCATCTATCGACTCATGTCTAGTCCTGTGGTGACGTCTTGAGGGTTTAGGAGCGATATCGGCTAGTGACTCACTGCTCTTTTGTGAGAGTGATTCGGATTTACGCCTTGTCTTCTTGTGATGCTTCTGTTTCTCTTTCTCGGGAGGAGGTAACAACTCTTGTAAACCAACTCCTTCTCCTACTTGTTCCTTGTTGGTGTCTCCTCGTGAGACTACTTGACCATTCTCATTTTCTTGTGGTTTGAAGTCACTCATCTACATATACATGTACTCTAACCTTGAGTACTATCATTTTAGACGCCAGAATTTATAAATCATTTTAGAAACATTAGTTTCAAATAAATAATGGTTATTTTTAGTCTGTTTTGGGCTATAGGACTTGAGCAAAAACTCTAATCTTGATCTGAGAAATATCAACCTGAACTTGAATCAAATATGAAAATATCTGAACGAATCCTATTATTTCGGATCCGAGTAAAACCCTAACCTAAGTCTAAATATTGAATAAGTATTATATTTTAAATTATTTGATATATTTTTAATGGTTATTATTAAAAACTTAGATATTTAGTATATCGTTTTTGATTTATTCTCAAGTTTATGTTTATTTTTTTTTTGTATTTTGGGGTACTTTTTAATCAAAATAATTTAAATTTTCGGATTTATTATTATTTTGAGTATTATTTTAGTATTTTTAGTTGAAAATACTTGAACCAAACTTATAAAGATCCAAGAGTATTTCGATATCTGGAACTTGAACCGAATGATAAAATAACCCAAATGAATCCTTAAATATGAATTTGAATAGATCCAAACCGAATCCGAATGGGAACATGAATGTCTATCCCTATTTTAGGTTTAATTCAAATTTGGAACCGACGAATAAATGTGCAGAACCTTACCCAACTTGGTGGATTAGCTGCAGGACCATCGGATCCGATATGAGCAACATGCTTTACATCTGTAGGAAGTCCGATCTGCATCTGCTGGTCTTTTTCTTCGTCTGCAATCAAATTTGTATCATAGAGAGAGATGTGACTTGCGTTACAAAAAACGTCAAAACTGTTCTTGGGACTCACCGAAAATCTGAGTAATGTAACGAAACCCTTTAAAANTGTGACTTGTGTTACAAGAAACGTCAAAAATGTTCTTGAGACTCACCGAAAATCTGAGTAATGTAACGAAACCCTTTAAAAAGGCCTTTCACAGCCATCTCCGGAGGTTTGATTTTCCGGTCATTATGCTGAAAATGTTAAAAGTTCTTTGATTTATCAACAAAGTAAATACGCATATAACTCTAAGAAGATCAGAAGATTCAAACCTTGATCGCATTCATGTTCATTTTCTCTTAGCAGAGAAAAAATTGACAGATAATTTGAAAAAAGATAGAGATAGAGAGAGATTAGGTTTCAGAGAATTTCTTGGGTGAGAAGAAAAAGGCANAGATAGAGATAGAGAGAGAGAGAGATTAGGTTTCAGAGAATTTCTTGGGTGAGAAGAAAAAGGCAGAGCACTAAATTTTATTTACCAAACAAAAAAAAAACAAAAAACTTCTTAAAAGGCTTATATTTTTATTGTTATATATATATTCTTTTACAAATAGAACTAATTTAGTCTTACATTTTTGTTTTGTGGTAATTTGCTAAATCCTTTGTAAAAAAATTACTCGACGAGAGGATTTTCCGGATTGAGGAAAAGGAGACAAGACCTCAAAACTCAAAAATATTGTATCAAATTTATTTCTTTTTTACATTATATAGGATTTGGTTAAATTCAGATTTCATTATTATTATAAATTTTAATTAAATATATCTATTAGATTATTTTTAAGTATATATCTTTCATAATTAGTTAAATGAATATTTTTATGATTTTAAAATAAATTAATATTTATTTAAATTGTAAATATCAGTTTTTATTAAGAATATATTATTTGACAATACAAATAATAATAATCAATTCAAACATTTTCAGTTTGATAGTAAAATTAGTAATAAATTTTCAAAATAAAAAATAAAAATTGTAAGTTTGATAGGTATTTTCCAATAATTTATGCATAACACTACCGTTTGAAGTGACGTAATATGTCTAAAGTTGGCTTCAATTTATTAGTTTATGATATTTTGTTTTTATTTTTGGATGTTTCTTTTGTTAACACGTGGCCACAGAGTGGGTAAACTCCTTTTTAATCTCAACTACAGAGAAAAGAATCGAACTAGCGACCTCTTAATGACAAATCAAGTATCACAACCAACTGGACTAGGAAGGTTCGTTCGGACGTATTTTCATACTTGGTCATTTATGATATTTATTTTTAACAGATTTACAATAATTTAATGTTTACGCGTTTTCTCAAAAAGAAAATCAATATTTTTAACATAATTTAATATATTTAGAGAAAATGTGATTTCATGTTTTAGGAAAACAATATTTTTATTTTTGAAAAAAACATGATTACAATAATTTCGTAACTTAAGTTGTAATAAAATAAAAATAATAAATTAATAATTATGATAATAATGCAAAATGAAGAACTTATAGTAAAGAAAAGAAGAAGAAATTTCATAATAAACTCCTCATAAATAATATTAAANCTAGTAAAGAAAAAAAAGAAGAAATTTCATAATAAACTCCTCATAAATAATATTAAAGTCAACAACAAATGAAAACATAAAACATGCAGCTACAACAGAAACAAAGATGATGATTCTCAAGAACCCTAATTTCTCATATTCTTATTGTTTATTTTGCTTACTCAACAAAGTTATACCAAAAGAGTCTAAAGCCTTAAAGTCAAGTCAATGGAACTCAAGATATCTCCGTCGTTCTCCGTCGCAATAACCTGCGGTGGTCTCCGTTTCTCCAGCTGGCAAAGAAGCGGCAAAGTATGAATACTTTCCTCCGTTGACGTCTCTGGAAAAAGATCCATCAGCTTCGGATTCTCCTGTTGCACCAAAAAGTTAGTATTTTCCGGCGACGGCAACGGCGGAGGAAATCCTCTATGAAACATTCCTTGACAATCTAAATAACCAGTACGATAACAATTCAAGTCAAAATGATTATTCCTTGCCGGAATATTAGGATTAGGGTTAGGGTTCGGGTTTGGATTCTGGTATTGACGGAAGGAATTGGCCGCGACGGCGGAGGAAGAGAATGAAGGAAAATGGTGATTTGAGTGAAAAGATTCATAGTGAGAGATTAGATCTTGTTGAGTTAAGAACATTCTCTTACAAACAGAACATTCTTGAGGTCTTGAGAATCTCATGAGATCTTTGTTCATACCAAACCTTAGTTTATATTATATATCAATGAAAATGTAAGAGATTGAGATCTAGAGGAAGATATTATCATCTATTTATATGAAAATATTAAGTTTGAAAAAGATATCTTTCCATGTGTGCTATTTTTTTTTCTTAATTACATGCATGAATCCATTTATTGTTTTTGTTAATTTTTTTCTGTAAAAGGAAATTTATTTATATATAAAGATATATATACACACAAAAAGTATAGTCAAACATATTGTAAGAAATCTTTAAGGTGTAGGATAATTTAATGGTAATTATTAAAAATTTAAGAACAATGAATGTTATCATTTGGAGAAAGATTTTAATATGAGGTAATAAATATAACACTTTTGGAAAATTTTAGAATAAATGTGTTAGTTTTGGTTTCTTGTAAAGAATATATTTTCTTGCTCGTGTATTATAATTTTCTTCTGGTAAGATATATTTTTGGTAGATATTACGAAAAATGAACTATTCCAAACTTCTTTGTCATAAAAAATTGGTTTTATAAGATGGAGGTTGAATTAGTTTCTTCCATTATAGGAAATGGAGTAAACTTCATGAAACTATTATGCATAAAAATCAAATCCAAATAGTCATCATCATGCACAAAATGAGATTTAACAAGTTAAATATGACAGTTAAAAAACTAATTAGTGAGTACGTATGTTTCAAATAGGTGGATAATCACTCTTTCAGTTAGATTTGGTTTGGGTTATTCTGATTTTGGTTTGGTTTCTTAAAAAAAGTATATTGATTCTATTCAGGTTATTTTATGTTTTAAAAATATGTATTCAAAAATAAATTATATTTTAATTGATTTCAGATTTGAGAATAAATTCTATATTATTTTAATTACTATATTATATTTAAAAAATATATTTTCACATATTTTACTATATATCTAATAAATATATTTATTTTAATTAATTTTGTTTAAATTATTCAATTTTAGTATAAAAAATGATGTATCCAGTTTTGTCCAACCTTAAAAATCAATAAGAACATAAAATCTCTCAGAAGTAAAAATTTAAAACAACTTTTAATTTGTGAACAATTGCATCATAAGTCGATTACACTTTACATGAACTTTTAAATATTAATGTTTAATATTTTATAAATTTATGAATGCTCATGATTTCAGAAATGGAAAATACACGTGATTTTTTCACTGATTTAAATCTTATATATGTAGTTTAATATAATAATTTTTAAAAAAGATTACCATAAAATATGAGCAACGTTGATACATATTATGAAGTTAAAAAAAGCCATACACATTTCTTAATCACATATCTTTAAGCTAATTATGTTTGTTTCTTTCACTCACTTTCACTTTCCGTTCCCAATAGTGAGATTTGAGAAGCTCGAGGCTCTGGAGCGTAATGTCAGGAGCAGTTCTACTAGCTGGTTCAGCCTTTATGGCTAAAGAGGAGGACGAAGGAACCAACTGGATTCTCTGAGTTGTAAAGGACGGACCATTGTTTGAGACAAGTTTGGATGGATTCTCCGTGAAATCAGCTGCGGAAGTGGCTCGACCACTTGGCTCAGCAACAGCTTTTCTTGATGAACTTTGGTTCCTAGATAAACTGATTGGTTTCTCCTGGTTTTTCTGATTCAACAACAACAACAAAAAGGATTCCCGTGAGTTCTCAAATTCTAAAAGACATACTTGAAAGAAGACATTTGATGACTAACTGTGTCTCCGGATGCAAGAACATTCTCTGAGGTCTTTGGTCTACTAGACCTCTCAGCTTGAACGCCACTTCCCGAGTCATTCCTTCTGGTGTATGCCTCGACTGTAAATTATTCAGAGAACAGTCTGTTTAGATCCGACTTCCTTCGACAACTACCTCTTAAGAGTTTAGACAAAAAACTTCTAAAGATGTGCAGTTCAGGTCTGGTCTGCAATAGTACTTGACCAGAACTCAATACTGCATCATTAGTTTATAAGCAGAAGAAGCAGGAACTAAAATCTGACGCTTACTTGAAGGCTTTTCCGCTTTCTCTACAGATGGTATTGGAATATCCATAGCTGGTCTTTGGCTTGGCTATTGGAACAGAGGAACCACGTAAGAAGGTTGATACTCTATCTGCAAATATAGATTTCGAATGNCGCTTACTTGAAGGCTTTTCCGCTTTCTCTACAGATGGTATTGGAATATCCTTATATCCATAGCTGGTCTTTGGCTTGGCTATTGGAACAGAGGAACCACTTAAGAAGGTTGATACTCTATCTGCAAATATAGATTTCGAATGGTGGAAGACTTACTCTTGGTTTGGAACTGGAGCCTAACTGCGGATTCCTCAGTATTGTCCAATCGTACACATAGTCATACTGATAACCTGCACAAACAAGAATCAACTCAGTTTATTGAGAGTGTTTTTGTTCTAATTGTTCAATACATAATATGAACAGAAGATAAGTACTTTCTACAGTTTCCAACCTTCTCGGATAAATAGTTCTCTGAAAAGTTTCTTTAGGTATGAATAGTCTGGTTTGTCTTCAAACCGTAATGAACGCACGTAGAGAAAATACGTTGTGAACTCTGCTGCCAAGTTTTTACAGAGGACCTGCCAAAGAGGAACTTGTTAAAAGCTTAACAACGGCTCAAGGACTTGAAAACTTCTCAACTCTGAAGTCAAAACACCACAAAATTTTTCTCAGCAGCTTTTAATGGAAAGTGAATCAATACCTCAACTGGTGTAAGTCTTTTCTTTTCACTGATTCTGTCATACCTCTGTTTTTTGGGACCTGCACGAAGGCCTTGCCAAGGAAGGCTGAAACAGAAGAAAAAGGCTCAGGGACAGAACAAAATTAGGAGGAAATGAAAATTACAGACTTATACATTCACCTTCCTCGAAGAAAATACACAAGTGTATAGCCAAGAGATTCCAGATCATCCCTTCTACTTTGCTCTGTGTACGAGTAAATTATAATATTAATTACGAACCTGATGAAGAGACATGTCTTTCAAATGCATACGAAAGAGTAGAGAAAGGAAAGTATGCAGTGAACTCATGCAATTATGACTTATGAGAATTGAGAAGCAAAAAAAACTCACCAATTCCAAGATGTGTGTTAACACTTGCACATCGAGGCGTTCCTCTGAAATTCTTGTTTTCCCTAAGAAAGTGAAAGCCTTTTGAGAAAACAAATGAACTTTTGGCAGTTGCAAATCCATTTGGGTACAAAGCTTGCTTGATATAAAACATGGAGTTTGAAACATACTATTGCTGTGCAACTTGTGATTAAAACATGACAAGGCAAAGTACGTACCTGTAGGGAATATGCTTGTGCGTTTTAAGATCTTTATACTTTTTTGCAAGCCTGTAGTCAATGATGTACACCTAGAATAAAAGAATGTGTATAAGGTAGAAGATAAACAATGAATCCTTCTTATGGAAGTTTTCCAAAGCTCAAACAGTAGTCTTATGAAAAACTCACCTGGTTTGTTTTGCGTCCAAGACCCATCAAAAAGTTGTCTGGCTTAATATCACGATGCAGAATGCCTCGCATATGCATATACTCGACTCTAAAGATCTAGCAAAATTAAAAATTGGAACTAAAAGTGTCAGTACATGCAATCAAACATAATAGCAAAAGAAAGGAAAAATACCTACCATCTGATCTGCGAGCATTAGGACTGTCTTTAGAGAGAAAGATCGACTGCAACAATTAAACAATTCCTCTATACTAGGACCCAAAAGGTCGATCACCATACAGTTGTATTCATCCTCAACTCCAAACCACTTTAGCCGAGGAATACCAGCTTCAAGAAAACAAGTATGTATATAGATTAATAAAAAGAAAGAAGATTGTGGGTTAATTATTTAAGAGTGAACACTCAATGCAAAACCTACTTCCTCCTTCGAGAAACCTATAGAGTATGGACTCGTACTGAAGTTGAGGATGCTTTGCTTGAAGAGGTTCCTGCGGGAAGAAGCAAATATCCACACACAATGAGAAATATCAAGTTTAAAAACAAAGACAACTGTGGCTGGTAAGTAATCAAAAGAACAGAAAATCTGAGAATCAAGCTTCTAATTGGCATACCAAAAAGAACCCGAGAGAAATTTCCTATCAAAGAATACTCAAAAGAGTTAAGCAGATAAAATAGAAGCTGATTTTGCAATGACCAAGAAAACAGAAGCACACTACTGTAAGAAGATGTCAAAATTAGCTTCACTAGGCTACACTAATCATTGAGACAACGAACAATGAGATGAAGAAGAAGAAGAAGTGTTAAGATTGTAACTTACCAGCTTAACTGCCACTTCTTTTTCAGTTTGTACATTCACTCCTGAAAAGACAAAACACGGAAACATTAAAGAGAAAAACAAGAGAATATAAAACCAGGAAAGACAAAATGAATACCTAGAAAGATTTCACTAGATGATCCACTTCCAAGCTTTTTTCCCAGCTTGAACTTGCCACCAACCACAAGATCCATTTTTTGCAATCTCCAATCGACAACTACCTCTTAAGAGTTTAGAAAAAAAAACTTCTAAAGCTGTGTATTAAGATCTGATGCTAACTTGAAGGCTTTTCCACTTTCTCAGCAGATGGTATTGGAATATCCATAGCTGGTCTTAGGCTTGGCTATTGGAACAGAGGAGCCACGTGAGAAGGTTGATACTCTATAAACAATGGAATAATGATNTACTTGAAGGCTTTTCCACTTTCTCAGCAGATGGTATTGGAATATCCATAGCTGGTCTTAGGCTTGGCTATTGGAACAGAGGAGACACGTGAGAAGGTTGATACTCTATAAACAATGGAATAATGATTCTGCAAATATAGATTTAGAATGGTGGAAGACTCACTCTTGGTTTGGAACTGGAACTGGCGCCTAACTGCGGATTCCTCAATACTGTCCAATCGTACACATAGTCATACTGATAACCTGCACAAACAAGAATCAACTCAGTTTATTGCGAGTGTTTTTGTTCTAATTGTTCAATACATAATATGAACAGAAGATGAGTACTTTCTACAGTTTCCAACCTTCTCGGATAAATAGGTCTCTGAAAAGCTTCTTTAGGTATGAATAGTCTGGTTTGTCTTCAAACCGTAATGAACGCACGTAGAGAAAATACGTTGTGAACTCTGTTGGAAAGTTTTTACAGAGGACCTGCCAAAGGGGAACGTGTTAAAAGCTTAAGAAAGGCTCAAGAACTTGAAAACTTCTCAACTTGGAAGTCAAAATACTCAACAGCTTCTAATGGAGAGGGAATCAATACCTCAACTGGTGTAAGTCTTTTCATTTCACTGATTCTCTCATACTTCTGCTGTTTGGTACTTGCAGGAAGGCCTTGCCATGGAAGGCTGAAACAGAAAAAAGGCTCAGGGACAGAACAAAAACAGGGAAGAAATGAAAATTGCGGACTTATATACTCACCTTCCTCGAAGAAAATACATAAGCACATAGCCTAGAGATTCCAGATCATCCCTCCTACTTTGCTCTGTGTATGAAGAGACACGTCTTTATGCATACTAAAGAGAGAGAAAGGAAAGAAGACAGTGGTCTCTTGCAGTTATGAGACTTGAGAAGCAAGAAAAACTCACGAATTCCAAGATGGGTGTTAACACTTGCATATCGAGCGGTTCCTGTGAAACTCTTGTTCTCCCTAAGAAGTAACTCTCAGTATTAACAAAGTGAAAGCCATTTAAGAAAACAAATGATCTTTTGGCAGTTGCAAATCCATTTGGGTATAAAGGTAGGTTGACATAAAACATTGAGCAAGTTGAAACATACTATTGCAGTGCAGCTCGTGAGTTGGACAAAACATAGGACTTACCTATAGGGAATATGCTTGTGCGTTTTAAGATCTCTATAAAGTTTTGCAAGCCCATAGTCAATGATGTACACCTGCAAAGATAAACAATGTATCCTTCTTATGAAAAATTTCCCAAAGCTCAAACAGTAGTCTTATGCAAACTCACTTGGTTTGTTTTGCGTCCACGACCCATCAAGAAGTTATCTGGCTTAATATCACGATGAAGAGAGCCTCGCATATGCATATACTCGACTCTAAAGAGCTAGCGAAATCAAAATCGAAACTAAAAGTGTCAGTACATGCAATCAAACATAATAGCAAAAGAAAGGAAAAATACTTACCATCTGATCTGCGAGTATTAGGACTGTCTTTAGAGAGAAAGATCGAGAGCAATGGTTGAACAATTTCTCTATACTAGGACCCAAAAGATCGATCACCATACAGTTGTGTTCACCCTCAACTCCATACCACTTTCGGTTAGGAATACCATCTTCAAGAAAACAAGTATGTATATATATTGATAAAAGAAAAGAAGATTGTAGGTTAATGATTTGATCTCAAGAGTGAACAGTCATTGCAAAACTTACTTCCTCCTTGGAGTAACATATAGAGTTTTGACTCATACTCAAGCTGAGGATTTTTAGCTCCAAGAGGTTCCTGGGGGAATGAAGCAATATCAACCCACAAGAATGAGAAATAGTATCAAGAATGAGACAATTCGGGAAGGTAAGTAATCAAAAGAAGAGAAAATCAGAGATTGAGGCTTCTAATTGGCATACCAAACACAGAAACTGAGAGAAATTTCACATCAAAGAATACTCAAAAGAGTTAAACAGATGAATTAGAAGAAGATTTTGCTATGACCAAGAAAGCAGAAGCAACTACTGTAAGAAGAGGTCAAAACAACAAATCATTGAGACAATGAAACAATGAGAATCANAGATTTTGCTATGACCAAGAAAGCAGAAGCAACTACTGTAAGAAGAGCTCAAAACAACAAATCATTGAGACAATGAAACAATGAGAATCAATGAAGAAGAAAGAGTGTTAAGATTGCAACTTACCAGCTTTACTGCTACTTCTTCTCCAGTTTGTATATTCTCTCCTGAAAATACAAAACACAGAAACACTAAAGACACAAACAAGAGAATATAAAAACCCGGAAAGAAAAAAATGAATACCTAGAAAGATTTCACCAAATGATCCACTTCCAATCTTTCTTCCTAGCTTGTACTTGCCATCAACCACACGATCCATTTTATTGGAAATCCCCAATTAAAAAAAGTAGCCTTCTTCTTCTGAATCCGATCGGATTGATATAGCTCAATTTGATTTCTCAAAAGAGCTTTCTAGCTTCGATTGTTGTGACAAAGCGGTTTGCGTCCTCTGTATAGACTCTTNGTTCGGTTTAGACCCATTAGAGTTTCTGTTAAGTTATTTTATTGACACAAACCCATATTCAGTTTGGATCCACATTTATTTTTGGTTTCGGATTTGTTAAGCAATTTTCATATTTTAATTTAAATTTATTTGATATTTTTCGGGTGGTTCGGGTTTTTAACCCATGGTAATGTAATTAAAGTTTACGTAATTTTTTTTTCATTTTAGTATTATTAGCCGAATGTTTCAATTTTGTTTTTGTTCGTGGATCTTCTCGCTTGTTAGCTCAAGTAATAAATATTTCTATTAATCTTAGACGTTCGTAATTCTCTCAATAAAACGACATTTGTGTGATTCAAGTGAATCTCATTCTTCTCTCACCCCATTTGTTAGCTATTTGTTCTCGTTTTATATCTTCTCCAAGATTTTATCTTATTTCTAAAGAAATTTATATTTGATGTCGGTTTAGTTTTTAAGATTATTGTTCAAACCCTGACTCAGTTATATTTCGTAACTCGTCTAAAAATTGTTTCAATTTGTTTTCAACATCTCTATAGTATTATTTAAGGATC
>OVAU01001223.1:1747-15659 GCA_900406315.1 Biscutella laevigata subsp. laevigata
TGTATTTATGTCGTATTTTTATTTTTATATTAACCTACTTATATTTATTTGATATTATTCATATAAGCTGAATTAAAGTATAATTCATATAATAAAAAACTTAAGAATTTTTCGAGTTTTATATGCTTTGGATTTTTAAAAACGGATATGGAAAAACATCAATTCATAAATAAATTAATATTTTTAAAAAGTCACACATCAACAAAGAAAGTAATAAGAGAATATGAAGTTATTCTATAAATAAGTTAATATGTTGAACTATGTATCAGAAGTTTGATTTAGTCGGCATCTAAGTTACACACTTTTATTTTGTTTATCTAATTTTTTAGTTAAACTAAATTAGTAAATATTAAATATTTCCATTTATAAAAAATAAAAATATTGAAAATATATATTCCATCTGTTCCTTATTATGTGATGTTTAAGCGTTTTTCACGTTGATTAATAAAACACAAAAACATCATTTAGTTTATCTTTTTTCATAAAAACACCATTAACTTCACATATTTTAGCCAATCAAAAATCATACTCCATAATATTAATGGGTTTTAGCTTTAAATTTTTGCATTGAAAATCGAAAACATCACTTAAAATGAAACAAAAATAAAATACTTAAACTTCATATATTGAAAAACGGAGGGTGTAAAAAATAAATATGTTATCCCACGCATGGCGTGGGTCACAATTCTAGTAAACATAATTCTCTTATATATTAAAAGAAAAGCATTGAATGCCACGTGTCAAGCCCACAATTTTTATAATTATTTTTTATTTAAAAAATTAATGTTTTAAACTTGTTGTCAAACACACTTATATTTAATTCATTTTAATTGATTATTATTATCCCTATTGCCAAACATTATATTTTTAATAAAAAAACTTTTATTGAAATAAATTATATATTTTATATGAAGAAAATATTTTCGTTTTTTTATAATTTTTTATATAAATATATTTCTTTGAAGATAAATATAAAGAATAAGAAAAGATAAATACAAATATTTATATGTTTTAGGATTTTAAATAATAATTTAACTTATTCAAATAAACAGTATATTCTATCGAATCTTTTCAATATATATTTATTTATTTAAAAATGTAAATACTATATTCTGAATATATTTTTTTAATATTTTATTTAGAAATATAATTTAAAATACCCCTTTTCTACGAATAATATATTTTTGATTGTTTAAAATTTTAGATAAATATATTTACTTGAGGTAAATATAAACAATTAGAAAAAATAAATACAAATTATATTATTTTGAATAAATATTTAACTTATTCGAATAAACTTCAAATAAACAGTTTCAAATCTTTTCAATATATATTCCTTTATTTAAAAAATTAAATGTATATATTCCCAATTTTCTTATATATTTTATTTAGAAATCCTCTCATATATTAAAAAAAAATATTGCAAACTAAAAAAACAATTAATGGCTAACATATTATAATTATCTCTTATATCATTACAAAGTTTAAATATTTTTAATCCAATATTCTCTTTTTCAAAATGTCAATCGAATTATTATATATAAACTAAAATATTTTTAAAATAATCTTAAAAATATATTTATTAAGTTAAAAATAGAACTTTGTCAAGTACGATAGAATTCGGGCTTGACCCGAGTCTTCATCTAATATATTTTAAATGTAAAACATATAATTCCTTTTCTCTTTGTCACCTATAATATACTAGCTGTATATTATAACATTTCTTACTTTATATCGTTTTAACTTTTTCTTTTTGGCATTAATATATAACTGTATTTTACAGTTAATATACAGTTTGCGAAAAAGTGATTGGGTCTTCAAGGGTAAGTGAACACGCAACGTTGATTGGTTTTTGCAATCTGCCACGTCAACAATAATCACCGGCGTGTTTTCCGGACATTCGCCGCCGACGCCGACGAATAGATATATCAATGACGTGGAGACTTTGTTTGAGAATAACGTGTCGGAATGAGAAGCAGTCTGGCACGTGATCCACCTGGCCTACCGCACGTGATAGAGAGAGAGAAGGCTGGTGAGAATTTAAATGACAGAGATGAAATTTGGAATTTAGATAAATATGATTTGTTATTTGGTTATTTAACAGATTTTGGATAACATTATATGATAATTAAATAATTAAAAGTTTATATTAAATGAAATTAGTAGAATAATATTCACATGGTGGAACAAAAACACCCACATGTGGAACAAAAAGCACTCACATGTGATAGCTTCTTATCTTATCTATTGATTTGATCAAAGAGTTAATGTTCTTACATTAGGTATAAAGTTTTGATTCTTGACATTTATATGAATTATTAGTAAATTATATATATATATATATATATATATATATATATATAGAAATATGTTATAGCTTTGCGTGATCACAAATAATATTCATCAGTATATTATTATTTGAGAATTACATGTTGAATTAAATATGATAAAATCAATTTATTTTAAGAATTAAAAAGAGTTATCCCATTTGCAAAAAAATATTTACTAGATTTATAAAGAGTTCTATTACAATTATAGTGTTTTGAATATTATAAATCCGGATATATAAATTATTGTTAATCGATGACATATAATATATAAATTATTGTAAATCAATGAAAATAGATTTTATTCAGAAATCTTTTAGAGTTGTTCCTTATAGTTTGCTTTATCACAAATAATATTAGTCAGTATATTATTATCTGAGGATTACATGTAAAATTAATAAGATTTTGATAAAATAAATTGATTTTAAGAATTAAAGGAGTTATTACATTTGCAAAAATACTTACTAGGTTTATAAAGAGTTATGTTAAAATGCATAGTGTTTTGGATATTGAAATCCTGGAGATAATTCTAATATAATAATTTTAAGCATTATATATTTATATATATACTTTGAAAATTGTGATTTATAATTTAATTATTATAAATTCATATTTTCATAAAAAAATGATTTCGATGGGCTTATATAGATATTAGAATAAGATTATTAACAATCACACATTCTGGTTTTTCATAACATGCCATGTTTCTAAAATTATAGAATTTTAATAATGATAACATTCCACGGATGGCGGAAAGAAACATTTTTTCAATAGAATTATATTTTATGTGAATACATACATAGACAATATTAGCACCAGACTCTGTTCTTCTTCAACCTTCTGAAGTGTGGAAGACCACTTAATGGCCCATTTTCATGGGTCTCCTCCTTCTCCTGGAAAGATGTTTGCTGAACTTAACCCCATCTGGGGTGGACAGGGAAGAATTTCTATTCGTCGTTACTCTGATCAGACTTTCTTGGTGTTTATTCCTTCACCGATAACTCGTAAATGGGTTCTAGAAGTGGGTTTTTGGTTTTCTGGGGGTTGTTCCTTCACCCTAACGGATTACTCACTTTCGGCTTCCTAAGCTCCGATGAAGCTTGAATACGCTCCCTTGTGGGTGAATCTTAAGAATGTTCCTTCACAACTGTTTACAGATAAGGGTTTAAGCTCAGTCGCTTCTGGATTGGGTGAGCCCCTCTACACTGAGCGGTCAAAGATCACCCCCAATCGTGCAGGTGCAGTTAAGATTAAGGTTGTCATGAAGCTTGACCGGGCATTTCCATCCTCAGTTAGGGTAAGAGATAAACTCGGGAATCAAGTGTCAGTTAGTACAGAGTATCCTTATGTTCCCAAACGTTGCCCTACTTGTCAAATGTTTGGTCACCTTCCGCTAAGATGCACAGATAAGGGTAAAGTGAATGTTATTCCCCAGTTGGTGAATGATAAAGTCGAACCAGTTCCTTCAGATTGCAGTGGTGGAGACTCCATTAATCCTGTACTTCCTATCCAGGATAATTTATTCAGCTCCGCCTCAGGTACTCAAACTCTTGCACCTGCAACTGAAGGTCCAATTATTGAGCCTATCATTCTGAGTGACTCAGTTGTTCAGCATACCGTTGAAAGAGAAGTTATTCAAGTACAGCGACCGATGAATCGTAATGTAAATCGAACTGATCCTTCGCTAACTTCTTCGGCTCTTCGTTCTGAAGAAAGTTTGATTGCTACTGCTCAGGTCATTTATCGTAAGAGGGAATTCTCTCCTGCCTCAGGTTCTAGAGGAGGATCTGGGAGAAAGAAAGGCTCTGCAAAGCGGTTGTCCCGTAAACATACTCGAAGAAAGCTACGGAGTCAGGCTTATGACTCGTGTGATGGTGATTCTACACGTTTTATGGATTCTTTGGCAATGGATGATCCAGTGGCTATCGTTGCTGATGGTTTGAATCAAGAAGATTCTGATGTGGGTGATGCTGGGGATTGTTTAGAGAACAATACCCAGTTGGCTATAGCCTAACTTTTGTCAGTCGACCCCCCTTTTTCTGATATAATTATGATATTTTGCTGGAACGTACGGGGATTGAATGGTCGACACAAACAACAAGCGGTTGCTCGATGGATAAATAATAATAAGCCTCGTATTGGGGCACTTTTGGAAACCAGGGTCAATTTTGATAATCTTGGTTGTGTGTTAGGTTCTGTAGCTCCGGGCTGGTTGGTTGATAGTAATCACTCGGTTATGGCTGTGAATGGGAGGATCGTTATTTTGTGGAGTCCAGAGGTCTCTGTCTTTACCTATCTCAAGACTGATCAATGTTTAGTGTGTAGGGTCTCTTATCCGGCTCTCAACACTTCTTTCACAGCTGCTTTCATTTATGCTAGGAATACTGAAGTTGAGCATCGTTCTCTTTGGCACACTTTGAGGCAGTTAGCAAACAACGCCAATCTTAGTCAGTCTCCATGGATAGTTCTGGGGGATTTTAATCAAGTCTTATCTCAGAATGAATCGTTCTCCACATTCCCTCATCCTCCTTCGATGTCAGGTATTTTGGATTTTCAGCAGTGTGTAGAGGATTGTAATCTCTCTGATATTACTTCGAGGGGATGCCAGTACACTTGGACTAATAAGCAGCCCTTGAACCCCATAGCTCGTAAGTTGGATCGGGCAATGTGTAATGATGCGTGGATAGCCGCTCATTCAATGGTTGTTGCTGTTTTTGATCCTCCAGAACCATCAGATCATTCTCCTTGTTTGATTTCCTTCCCCGCCGCCACTACTCATCGAAAATCTCCTTTTAAGTTCTTTAACTTCATGTCTTCACATCCAACCTTTAAAGACTCTCTGCAAGAACCCTGGGTTGGTACTCCATCGATTGGTTGTGATATGGGAATACTATATATGAGGTTGTCAGCAGCGAAATCCTGCTGCCGCTTACTCAATAGAACCCACTTCTCCAACATTCACCTTCGTCACAAGGAGGCTTACGAAGCCCTTCTCTCCGTTCAGTCTAGAGTCCTCACTTCCCCTTCTCAAGCCCTATTTCAGGAGGAGAAACTTGCCCAAGAAAATTATCATCACTGGGATTCTGTTTTTCAAAGCTTCTACAAACAGAAATCTAGGGCGAAATGGCTACAATATGGAGATACCAACTCTCGGATTTTTCATGCCTCGGTTAAGGCGAGTAATGCTCACAACGCTATCCATTATCTCCGTGATCATGATGGTGCTAGAGTGACAGATTATGATCAATTAAAGCAACTGGTGATTGATTATTATACAAGCCTTTTGGGCTTTCCCAACCTGGACGTCTCCCCTTTCTCCGTTGATTATTGTCGAAATATGACCTCCTTCCGATGCTCTGATTCGTTAGCACCTCAACTCACCGCCATTCCCACTGCTTTGGAATTAAAGACTGCTCTTTTTAATCTACCTCAGAACAAAGCACCAAGCCCGGATGGTTTTCCGGTCGAGTTCTATGTGTCTGCTTGGGAGATTGTAGGTATTGACTTTACCAATGCAGTCAGAGAATTCTTCATCACCTCCAGACTAATCAGACGATGCAATGCTACAACCATTTCTTTGGTCCCTAAGGTGGTAAGTGCAGACAAGATCTCGGATTTTCGTCCGATCTCATGCTGCAATACGGTATATAAGGTTATCTCTCACTTATTGGCTGTAAGAATTCGATTGTTTCTACCCTCTGCTGTACAGAACACACATGTTGGGTTTGTCTCGGGGCGTATCTTAGGGGAGAATGTCTTATTAGCTTTAGAGCTTGTTGCTGATTTTCACAAGCCAGATTAGTTACCAGAGGTTGTATTCAAGTTGACCTTACGAAGGCCTATGATAGCCTCCGTTGGCAGTTCCTGTTCAGCCTTCTAAGAACTTTAGACCTTCCGCCGATTTTCATAAACTGGATCACACGGTGTGTTTCGTCTGCATCTTATTTTGTATCACTCAATGGTGAACTCGTTGGCTATTTTCAAGGGAGAAAAGGTCTAAGGCAGGGAGATCCTATGTCGTCAACTCTTTTTGTACTAGCGCTTGATATCTTTTCTAAGACTCTGGATAAGGCTGCGAGAAACGGTTCATTTGGTTGTCATCCTATGGGATTTGATCCTCTTGTCACGCATCTGAGCTTTGCAGACGACATCTTGATATTCTTTGATGGTGCACCTCGGTCTTTGGAGGTTATACTTGGCATTCTTGATGGTTTTTATGGTGGATCGGGGTTGAAGCTAAGTATGACCAAATCGTTTCTGTTCTTGGATGGCAATAACCACTTTCAATGCTCCCAGTTAGCAAATCAGTTTCGTTTGAACCAAGGTTCCCTTCCGGTGAGATATCTTGGACTACCGCTTTCACCACATAAGCTACGTGCTGAGGACTACCAACCATTAATAGACAGAGTTCGTTTGAGGATTACCTCTTGGTTAGCGAGGCAATTGTCCTTTGCTGGACGATTGCAATTGATTAAGTCGGTTCTAAATGGAATTGTCAACTTCTGGTCTATGGTTTTCCCACTACCGCGCAATTGTCTCTTGGAGGTAGAGCGATTGTGTGCATCCTTTCTTTGGAGTGGTTTGCCTGATTCTTCTAGGTCAAGTAAAGTTGCTTGGAGTTCAGTTTGTACCCCAAAGCGAAGTGGAGGACTAGGCCTAACCAGATTGAGTGAGACGAGCAAGGTATTTAGCTTAAAACTCATCTGGCTTTTATTCTCAGAGTCAGGGTCGTTGTGGGTTGCATGGGTTTGGAAACATCTAGTTCGTGGGAGGATATTTTGGGATTTGTCGCATCTTAGTAGAGGAAGTTGGGTTTGGAAGAAAATATTGCAATTCAGGTCCCTTGCTCGCCCCTTTCTCTATTGTTCTATTGGTTCAGGGAGTACAGCTTCCTTTTGGCATGATAATTGGACAGGTCTTGGTCCTCTTTCCAAGATAATTGGTCCAAATGGACCACGTGTTATCGGCATACACAAGTCAGCTACTGTAGCAGAAGCTACTACTCTCGCTTCGTGGCAGAACCACGCAAGAAGACATCCTCTCTATCGCAAACTAAGAGAGTGTGTACCTAACCTGCCTCACCTACAGTTAGAAGAGTGTGTACCTAACCTGCCTCACCTACAGTTAGATGTCGAGGATGTTTATCTGTGGCACGCTTCTCCTACAACTGCCCCAGATCCTTTCTCTTCTGCTTGTACTATAATTGCGCTGGCTCATACGTTACCAGAAGTGTTTTGGCACAAAGTGGTGTGGTTTCCTAACCGTATTCCCAAGCACTCGTTCATTCTCTGGCTGCTGTTAAGGGATCGTCTGATTACAAGAGACCGTCTCATTCATTGGGGCGTCCAAGTCTCTCCAACTTGCCTCCTTTGCAACCACTCAAATGAAACTAGATCTCATCTCTTCTTTAGTTGTGACTATGTGCAGGAAATCTGGTCGGCCTTGTTCTCTCACGCCTCTTTCAATCCCCCCCACGGTTTTGAACAGATTATCCGGTGGCTCATTAGACTACGACATACATCTGTTGTGAAAGAGATATGTATGTTCCTTCTTCATGCAGTGGTTTATTTTGTATGGCTGGAACGAAATGGAAGGCTGCATCTGAGACCTTCGTCGACAGCTGCTCAGTTGACTCGTCTGATCAAGCAGACCATAAAAGCCAAGTTGCTAATTCTGGATAAGGAAGTTCGAGATTCGAACTCGCCATCTACCTCAAATGGTTATGTGCAAAGCTGGTTCCGGTATGTTGACTATCTCTAGTTCTCCGCCTTTTTGGAGAATACTGATAGCATCCATCCCCCTTTTCCCAGCCTTTACTTTATGCTTTCTTCTGCATTTGGGTTTCACAACCCCTTTTCTCTAGTTCCATACTATCGAGTGTGAAGTATTGGAACTGTGGGCTCTGTAAAACGCTTATTTACCTATAAATTAGTATGTTAAAAAAAAAAAAAAATAAATAAAATGATGTTCTAAATAGTAATTTCTATCCAAGATATCGTCACCCTAAAAGAAATGTTTGAGGGACTATTTGCTTTTCACATGGAGCAACAAACTTAATCTAAACAATTAGATGTATCAATAGACTAAACTACTATTATGACTACTATTTTATGGATTCCATTAGTGAAGTTAACGTCGTATCTAATTTGGTTCAGTCAACAAAAGTTCGGGATTTAAATCGAAAGTCAAGAAAAAGTACGAGGTTTAAATGGTCTAAGTGATAGTTCATGGTTTAAATGGTAAATGTGCAAATTCGAAGTTTTTTTGACAATTTTCCTAAATATGTATTATAGGTTAATAAGTTTTTTTTATAAGATAAGTTTGTAGAATTTTTTTTTGTTTATTGTTTACAAAATATCAAATTGAAATGAATTAAATACACATAATTTTGTTCATACTATATATATTACACAAATTTTATGTATTTTAACACTTTAAACATCGAACCGTAAGAAATATGTCACAAATATTCGACCGTTCGAGGTTTGAAGTATTAGAAAACATTTAAAAATCTTTAAAAATCATTAATCAACATAAGAATCATGCCACAAATATACTGTTGTAGCTATTACAAAATATGGGTTAAAAAACTTGCAACTATACAATCAATTCTCATAAGAATTTTCAGCTTTTTATATATAAAAACGAGGGTTGTACAATATTTGTGAGTCATGTTCATAAAGAAGTTTTATGACCTTTTTGTAGATAATTAAATTAGGCCAATAATAATAAGTGAAAAAATGTCACTTCCAAATTCTCTTATATAATAACTCCTCCCTCTAAAGCCTATCTTTAACTCTTTTCTCATCTTCCTCTCTCCTTTCTTCTTCTTCGAACACAAGAGACCGACTTAAACCTCTGTTTCAGACAAGAACAAGAACAATGGCGATCAAGCAAGTTCTTGTCCTCGTCGCTTCTGCATTACTCCTATCATTGTTCTACTTCACTACCGTCGATTCCATAAGGTATCATCTATTAATTCGATATAATATATTGAAAAAATCAAAATGTTTTAACTTGTTTTGGGTCAATTGTTTTATGGTGAAACAAGAACACCTTTTTGAATTATAGATCTAAGATTAGAAAGAAAATTCTTATAGTCTATAATCTTTTTCATTGATCATGTTCAAGATCTGTTTGCTTATTGATTATAAGTTATTAATGTGTATTAATGATAATCCAACCGTTAATGTGTTCCAAGCAATGCGGAGTATATTGCTTCTTTTTTTTTGTAATTGTGTTGTTTTATTTCGTGTTTAGAGATATTAATTTATGTTTTGATTTGTTAAAACTAATGAATTAGTTAATTAATGAATGAATTACAGGTCGAATGAAACATGGCATGAACATGCAGTTGAGAATCCAGAGTTAGTAGCTGCCATGGTGGAAATGTGAGTTTCTCTGTTGCTTAAACAAAATATAAAGTAATATGTTTGTGTTTTAGCTTTATTATGTTAGCTAATTATATATTAATATATATATTTCCTCTAATCTGATTGGTTTGTTATTAAAACAAACAATAAAACACAAAACTACTAATCTCCAAGCATCTCTTTAGTTTGGTTGGATAAAACTAATCCGATTTCTTTTATAATTAGTAGTATTTTTTTTAATTAAAATATATAAATAAGAAAACTGTTAAGTTGTNAATGTGAGTTTCTCTGTTGCTTAAACAAAATATAAAGTAATTTGTTTGTGTTTTAGCTTTATTATGTTAGCTAATTATATATTAGTATATATATTTCCTCTAATCTGATTGGTTTATTATTAAAACAAACAATAAAACACAAAACTACTAATCTCCAAGCATCTCTTTAGTTTGGTTGGATAAAACTAATGTAAATTCTTTTATAATTAGTAGTATTTTTTAATTAAAATATATAAATAAGAAAACTGTTAAGTTGTATTTATGTGAAGCAGAGCTCACATGGCGATTCTGTAATAATTTTATACTTTTTTTACTTTCATATTTTGGTCAAAGAGTCAATCCATAGGGCCAAACACCAGACCTCGAGTGTCTACCTTTTCCTACTTTTTCACTATTATTTATTATTAATATTTAAAATAAATATTTTCATTTTGTTATGAATTTGTTTAACCGTTTTAACTAAAAGTATTTCCTGATTTCCCGCCACTGTATGCCATCTATATTATATTATGAAAATTTCACTATAATTTAAAATTTAAAATTAAAATTAGAACTAAAAATAAAAAAAAGTGAAGAGTTTGGTCTTTATGGTTATATTCTTACTGAACATATCAGAGTGATGGGTGAAGCAGAAATGAAACATGGTTTCATTAAGCTGAGGAATTGAATTGGATTCTTCAATAAATGCAATGAACCAGATCACATCACTTAGATGAGTTTGAATCATTTAATTGGAGTTATTGATGGTATTGGTCCAAAAAACACGTGTAATGTTTTTTGTCTTAGTGTGTGTTGAAGAAAGCATGTGTAAATGTTCCAACAACAACTCATAATCTTTTAAAACAGTGGATTTTGTCACCTGCCCATGCATATGCCCTCCCTCATGCATTGTTCTGAAAATAATTTTGTCATAATTTATAATTTTTATTATATATTATTATGAAAATAGTCTTATTTTTATTTTTTTTGTCACAACATGCAATATGGAAACTCGATCTCGAGTGATAACACAGCGACCGCACTAATACAAATCACTATACTATATGTTTTGATTATGAAAATAGTCTTATATGAGGACAATTCTCTACTAACATAATTTTTAAGTTAAAACTAACAATAAATTAATAGTTATAACACATTTTAATTTAAATGACTAAAATTCCTTAGATCCTAACTCTAAATCTTAAACGTAAAACTTAAACTATAAAGATCAAGCTCTGTATATTAAACTACAAAATTTAAATATTAAAATCTAAAATTATAAATTAAGGGTAAAAAGCTATGTATATATAAATAAATAAGTGTTGTTTACATAATTTAAAGAATATACAATGAGTATTATAATTATCCATAAAATTTGTTTATGTAATATTTTAAGATACTTTTCTTCATTTTATTTTGTCAATATTTTTTCTTCATTTATCCATAAATAAACAATTTTATTTTAATTTGTTGCTATAAGTTAATGGATCATTGATTGTGTAAATAAGAATAATTTTGGTATTTATGACAAGAGAATACTTTCGGTATTCCCACCGACGCATATATATGTATATTGTCAAATGACTATAGGCCCACACAAAATAATGAAATATTTACTTTGATTTGGTTTAATTGATCTCAATTTTAATTTTGGTGATTTATTTTGGTTTAACAAAA
This sequence comes from Biscutella laevigata subsp. laevigata, assembly GCA_900406315.1. NCBI lineage: Eukaryota > Viridiplantae > Streptophyta > Magnoliopsida > Brassicales > Brassicaceae > Biscutella > Biscutella laevigata. The sequence continues at coordinate 13,382 of OVAU01001223.1, forward strand.
CCGGTTTTGATGGTTTAGGGAAATCCGAAACAGCACCGAACGGAGGAAATTAGGTTACTTCTCTTGCTCCACCGGAAATCCAATCGACGATTGCTGGCGATGTGATAGAAAATGGCAATTCCGGCGAAAACATCTCGCCGATTGCTCAATCGGTTTCGGTCGCAACGCAATTGGAGGTCGAGACGGTCGTTACTACGTCGTCAGCGATCCAGGTGATGATAACCCGGTGAATCCCGTACCCGGAACACTCCGTCACGCCGTGATTCAAGATGAGCCTCTTTGGATCGTCTTCAAGCGAGACATGGTTATAACATTGAAAGAAGAGCTAATCATGAACAGTTTCAAGACAATTGATGGTCGTGGAGTCAATGTTCATATCGCTAATGGAGCTTGTATTACGATTCAGTACGTGACGAATATTATCATCCATGGCATTCATATTCATGACTGTAAACCGACTGGTAACGCTATGGTAAGAAGCTCTCCTTCGCATTATGGATGGAGAACGATGGCTGATGGAGATGGGATTTCGATTTTTGGGTCGAGTCATATTTGGATTGATCACAATTCGCTTTCTAATTGTGCTGATGGGCTTATTGATGCTGTTATGTCTTCCACTGCTATTACCATCTCCAACAATTACTTCACTCACCACAACGAGGTAAGCTTCAGTTAAGGTTCATGGTTGCTGCAATTGATGATCTGGGTTATGGCAGTGATGAACTGATGATGATAATGGATTGTGTCTGTGTTGATAGGTTATGTTATTGGGGCATAGTGATACCTACACAAGGGACAAGGTTATGCAGGTTACTATTGCTTACAACCATTTTGGTGAGGGTCTTATTCAGAGAATGCCAAGGTTTGATTCTATGATCTTAATCCTCTGAAGTTGTCGAAAATCAGCTTGGTTACTTGTTAGTTGTTAGGTTCAAGGTAAAAATGAAACCTTCTTTTCATTGCAGGTGTAGGCATGGATACTTCCATGTAGTAAACAATGACTACACTCACTGGGAAATGTATGCAATTGGTGGTAGTGCAAGTCCCACCATCAACAGCCAGGGAAATAGATATCTTGCACCGAGAAACCGATTTGCTAAAGAGGTATTTTTTTTTGGTCGAATCCCTTAAGACTCTCGATTTTGCACTCTTACAAGATTATGTCGCCTAAAAGGACCAAACTCAATGTCAAAAGATGATTACTGTAGTAGCCAAATAGAGTCCTTGTCTCTAAATGGGAGTGGCTTTGATTGCAATTAGAAACACAAACTAAGTATAAAGACTTATTCATGGCGTATTCCTATACAGTTTCATTCATCTATAGAATCTTAAAGTAAAGATGATGACGTTAGTAGCGAAATAGAGCCATTTTCTTAAGATGGAAGCGACTTTGATTGCAATTAGAAACACAAACTAAGTGTAAAGACTCATTCATGGCATGTTCCGATACAGTTTCATTCATCTATAGAATCTTAAAGTGATGGGATATATGAATATGTGCAGGTAACAAAGAGAGACTATGCAGGGCAATGGCAATGGAAGCATTGGAATTGGAGATCAGAAGGAGACCTATTCTTAAACGGAGCTTTCTTCACTCGTTCTGGATCAGGACTTGGTGCTAGCTACGCAAGAGCTTCAAGTTTAGCAGCCAAATCATCATCTCTTGTTGGCGTCATCACTTCCAATTCCGGTGTTCTTAATTGCAGACCTGGTCGTCGATGTTAATACTCTTCTAATTAAACTTTCTTCTAAGGTTCTTGCAGCATTTATACATGGCGAATAGCAAAGTATTGAAAAATGTCGAGGCTTTTATTTAAAAAAGTTGCCTCAAAAACTGTATTATAGAGTTGTATTGATCACATTCTTGTTCCACTGTCATTTTATAATTTGATGTGTTTATAAAAGGAAACAATGTTGGACTCTTCCATTAACAATCTGTCTTAATTTCTTCTTACAGAACAAATGTATGAAATTAAAGTCAGTTTAACTATCAAATATCAAGTTTAGAAACAGACATGAGTTTAAATGGGGTTTGGTGGATGCTAGCATCGTTAATAATGATGAAGATATGTGGGGCTTTAAGGGTATCGTCTGAACCACGTGAGAGGAGACAAGAAACACATGAGTGAGAGACCGTGAAAGACTATGAAGGAGTAAAAAACAAAACCAAAATAAATTTACTTAACGGAGTACCAAATTTGTAAACACATGAAATGTTTGTGCTAAACAATTAGGCCAATGGGGAGATAGTTTTTGGGTGGGCAAAGTAGTTTTTTTG